>VDFB02266404.1:0-15870 GCA_007258455.2 Sequoia sempervirens
AGATAATTTCAACAATATTCTCTTGGTGCATAGTTGTTATGTGACTATTGTCATTGTTGTGTATTACAGGATCCAGAGGAGGCCATGGAGAGAGGACGTGGACGATGTAGAACTACTAAATCACAAAGAAGAAAGTGGGTGGAAATAGATATGACAACAGAATCTGCAGATACAATAGAGGTAAGAAGAGAAAGCAACCTCAACCAAAGGAGGAAGGTTTTTATGAATTCACTAATGCTACAACATAGAGGAGATAAAGTAATTTTTTTGTCCATGAGGCCTCTGAGGTCAAAATTATTGGTTGAAAATGCATAGGAATGGTGATTAAATGTGATTCTATGATCAAGGGAAAAGTTTGAAAATTAGGATGGCCAAAACATGATATCAATATGTCAAATACATGACTAAAGTGAGGTTTTGTTTTGGATAGCATATTCGTTGAAATAATATAATTGGTGTACTAAACATTATTTACTATGTTGTGTATTATAGGGGCAAGACGAGGCCATGGCAACATATCGTGTCATATCAAATGAGGACACAACGAATGAAGTGGGACATCAGGTACTCAAATTTTTACTTAACTTAGAAAAAAATGATCTAATGGAATTTTGTGATATGTCCATCTTTTTTCATAGTATTATTGAAATTTATAATGTATTATCCAATCTTGACATAAATTAATGCATGTTGTTGATTATTTTAGATGGAGATTGGAGAAAATGTAGAGCTTGAGCATTCAACTAGCAAAAGAACAAGATATGTACGTGGACGTGGACCTAAAATTGTTGAATCGCGTAGAGGACAGTGGGTGGAAGAGGATATGACAATGGATCCTGCAGACACAACAGATGATTGCATCGAACAAGAGGTTGGTCAGGACTATAGTACATGGGATGAATACTTTGAGAAAATTGTTGTTTGTGGATGTTATGTATGTCGTGGAAAGAAATAATTCAAATGAGCGATTGTATAAAGACATTACATATATGATGAGCTTCTAGTCGGTAGTATTACTCCTACAATCGATTCAAATCCAATAAGAATTATGGTAAGGAATTTTTCAATTTGATATAAATAACATGTATACTTCGTTTAAACATTGTTTTATATTATTTAAATAACTAATTTTTTTCTTAATGGATACTTGCAGGATAAAGTTCTCGGTTTAAAGTTTCCTGGATCACTGACTTCAAACCTAGAGGGAAATGATCATTTATTAGATGATACATCTAACAAAATTATGTGCCAATATACCAGCTTGGAAGATGAGGAATTGATGAAAACAATTAACAGAACAAGAACCGGTTTAAAGATGCATAATTTGCTTAAAGACAAAGGGAAGGTGGACTACATACCTTATGAGAATGAATGTGATGGAGATGATGACTTTCCCTTGAGTTTGAGATCAATTTACAAAGAGACATTTGATCATCGACTATATTGTGCTTGGCCTAGTGATCAACAACTACCTAGAGTGTGCGAGGTGTTTCAATTTTGGGGATATAGCTACATGATACAACCCTCCAATATTCATGGAGAAAATATAGGCCTCTTTATTGTCCAAAATTTACATGTGGGATCTAAACATAGAAAAAATTTAGAACAAAACACTAGGAGATTAATGCCATATTATGGTCCATCATATTATAGTGGTGAATGGAGAAGGCTAGCAGAATATAAGCCTAACATGTCAACATATGGTCTAAATTCGAATATGTATACACATCGTATCCAATTAGAAAGTGGAAAAGAAGTGAATAGAGGTCATCTTATGTATATAGATGGATGTGCATAAACACACAAAAATATTACAGGATTTATAAATAGTAGTAAGGGAAGGGACCCTACTGTAAGACCGAATTGTCAATTTGTTGAGGTTATAAATGATAAAGATGGAGATATGGAAAGAGAGGATGATTGGTGCAGGAGCACCTACACCTCATCTTCCAAGTAGGTTTATTTGATGATGAATGGGATCAGTAGATTCATAGGAGAATTTTGAGTCTTTTGTCATGGATAAGGTCTAATAAGACCATTAGTTATGTTATAGGTTGAGTTTTTGGGTTTGAGAGTCAAAGTGTTGGAAAATGGTGTTCTTGCACTTAAGAACCTTTGTAGCCTTTGATGGAAATTTAGTAAGATTGTACAAGGATGGTGTATTTTTAATGTAATAAGGTTGTTTTTAAGCCATTAGTATGGTTTTAGAGAAGTCTAGGAGTTTCAATGCATTTAAAAAGGTCAAAAGTTAAAACATTGCCTTGTATGGAAAGTGATGGTAACAAGCTTGTAATGGTGTGATTATGCTCCCAACGTTCATTAAACATTTGAAAATTAGTTGAAAAGTTAGTTGGTCATTTTTTGAGCCTGAGGAAGCCTTTAAATGGTTGGGAACCATCGATTTCAATGTTGGGTGTTGAAGGAAAAGAATTACAAATAAAGAAACTCTGTTTTATTTACATTTTTCCTATTTTTTTTCTCATTGTACAAAACTGTATGGGCACGTACAGTTAAATTATGAAGTGAAATCTCTTCCAAGTTTTGAATGAATGTAGTAACTTTGTTTTGTGTCTAGTTTGAGGGTATTTGGTGGTGATTTGCTTAAAAAAACTTCACTTTCTTGTAAACAACCGGTATACCTTGTCTTGGGGGTTTGTGAACTTAAAATGGTGTAAAAGGGACCTTACACTTTTTGTAGCCACTATAACTTGTGTAAGGGGCCCCATGGAGTCTATTTTATATATAGAATGCATGACTAGAGCGTAGGGACAGGAAAAAGGAGGATGTGTCTGCTGTTCTTAAGTATTTTTGTGGAGAAAAGCATGTGAATGAGAGGTTTCAGTCTAGGGTTTATCAAAATCTATATGGGAGTCTTGTTTTTTTAACTTTTAAGCATGAGTGAGGTTGAAAAACTGTGTTTGAGTTGGTTTTAGGGCCTGGGAGATTGTGGATGCATTAGATTCAATAAACCCTCATGTTTTGCACCTAAAGCAAGGGTTTTCTGATTTTCCATGTATTGGTCCATACAAGTGGGATATTTTTGTGGTTTTGGTGGTTTGAGGATATATAAATTGCTTCCACAAGGTTTGAGAGAGATTGGAGAAGTTTGAAAGGTACTCTCTTTGTAAAAGAGGCCTAATTCACTGGGTCTTCCCATGACAGGGGTGTAGGATCTCTATATTGGTCTAAAGGAGATGTTGTTGAGGCTTACATATGTGTTGTATCCTTGAAATGGGTATCTAAATCCATCAAGAGTTTGACTAGTGTTTTGGGAATCATTTGAGTTATTGGGCAAGAACTAGGTTTGCTCTACTACAAGGGTTCAAGGAGTAAAAGTAGGAAATCTGACTTCTGGTGTTTGTCAAGCTTTGTGGGTGATTTAGATTGTCCAAGGTGGTCATTTTAATCTTTTTAGATGCCTCTTAGAGGTAGAGTAACATATTCTTTGAGTTGAGCTTCCCAGGTCTGCATCATTGATAGATTGATAATGGTTGAGGCTATTATGGACCTTACCATTGGGGATGAGTCATTGATTGATTACCCCTTCTTAAAACACATTCCTACACGAAAGAAGAAGGAAGAATAAGGTATCCTTGAGGATGTTCTTAAGGGCCCTACTGTAAGACCGAATTGTCAATTTGTTGAGGTTATAAATGATAAAGATTGGAGATATGGAAAGAGAGGCTGATAGATTGATAATGGTTGAGGATATTATGGACCTTACCATTGGGGATGAGTTATTGATTGATTACGCATTCTTAAAATACACTCCTACGTGAAAGAAGAGGGCAGAACAAGGTCTCCCTAAGGATGTTCTTAAGGGAAGAAAACCAAAGAATAATAAATGAGTGTGGACTGATGTTTTATAAACTATGTTGTCAAAATTGTGTTTTATTTAAATTATTGTATAAAAAAGGTAGTTTATAAAATAATGTTCCATTATTCAATTGATGTATATATGTTCATACAATTTATATTTATATTTTTTAAGCTATATTTGATGATAATTCTTTGAAATTGACACATTTATGATTTATCCAATTGTTGCCAAACATTAAATAATGCTTGCATTTGTTGATAGCTAGAAGATGTTGATGAAACACATAGTAATACCCAAGATCCAACTGGGTTGTTAAGATTTGGATGAGATGATCCAAACCATCCTTTAAACAATACCAGGGTGAAAAGAGCAAGATTGAAGAGAATACTACCAACTAAGAAATTTGAAGAGCTGATGAGATCCGCATACACTGATGACATGCCACCTAGCCTTAATGATGATGATCATGATAGTGAAAATGCAGTGCATGAAGAAGGATTGAATGAAATGCTTACAGGGTTCTTTGGGGATGAAAACAATGATGAAAATAATAATCATATGGTTGACAATAATGATGATAGTAGGGGTAATTACCACCAACATAATGTTGATGATAACAACTTGAAAGACTCCATCAAGCAAGCAACGGAGATACCCATGTTCAAATCGGGTGCAAGTAGGACCTCAAAACTGGCATGAACATTAATATTATTAGAAATCAAGTCACTATTTGGTTGATTAGACAAAGGATTCACTACCCTACTGAAGTGAGTTGAAATCTGTTTCTTACTTTACATTGTCAATTGGTGTACATAATTCGTAAACATTCATCAACTTTGTTTATATTTCTTTAAGGGGATTTTAAAACCATATATTGTATATAAATAGTTCTAGTATAGATTGACATATCAAACATGTTCATCATAAGTAAAACATTCAATTGATTTAATCTATGTCAATCTTATAGGGCAATAAAAACTAAAATATTCCGAGAAGAGAATGTGTTGCCATCAACTTGCAAAGAGGCATGTCTATTGTTGGTTGAGTTGGGAATTGAATATAAGAAATTTCATTCATGTAAAAATGATTGCATTTTATATAGAGATGAATATAAAAAAAAGGTAGAATGCCCTATATGCAAAGAGAAGAGATATCGTACAAATGTACAAGGTCCTATAGTTCCAAAGAAGGTTTTACGTCACATGCCTATTATACCTAGACTTCAACGAATGTTTCGTTGCAAGTCACTTGCACAATTTGATGGAGTGGCATGCAAAGAACAAGAGTAAAGATGGATTCATGTGAATTTCGGCCGAATCCAAAGAAATGAAACACATAGAGGAAAAATGGCCAAGAAAATTCAAAGATGAACCTCGTAGTATCAGGTTTGGTCTTGCAATTGATGGAGTGTACCCATTCTCTTTCCAGAGCTCAAATTATAGTGTTTGGCCAATCGGATTGATAGTATACAATATTCCCCCATGGATAAGTGTTAGAAAGGAGCACCTTATGTTGACTCTCATTGTTTCAGGAAAACATCAAGTTAAAAACATGGATGTTTATCTTGCGCCTTTTATTAATGAGATGCAACTGCTATGGAAAGGCATAAGAATGCATGACCTATCACGTCCTCCATCGAATAGGTCTTTCATGTTGTATGGTGTGCTATGTTGGACTATTCATGATTTCCCAGGACTTGGTGTTTGTTCTGGTAAGATAAAATATTTACATATTTACACTCATAATTTATTTTCATCCCAACTTTCATACTTAGTTTTATACTATTTTTTTGACATTATTAACAGTACTTATTGAATTGCAAGGCTTCAAACAAAGGGGATATTTTCATGTCCAAGATGTGTAGAAAAATTTCAAGTGTGGTATTCCAAAGATCTACATAAATTTATTTACCCAAACAATAGGGTTTTTCTACCACTAGATCATAAGTTTAGAAATCGCCTGAAGAATCAATTTGATGTAAAAGTTGAAAATAGAGGCCCTCCCATGATTATGGGTCTAGATGATTGGCTTAAGAAGTATAAAGATGCTGAACTGAAAGCTTGGGAGGATTTTTTTTGATCGAGGTGATTCAATTGAAGAACCAAAACAAGTTGTAGTTAATATGCCAAAAGGAATGAAAAGGAAATCCATATTTTATGAGCTCCCTTATTGGAAGGATCTATTAATATCTCACCTATTAGATCCTATGCACATCTTCAAAAATGTCCCAGATTCTATATTTTGACATATATCAGGCAAAGAGAAGGACACCTTGTCTTCAAGGAGAGATATTGCTCTTTCGTGTACCAAAATTGATAGAAAACATTTGTGGAAAAACAAGGAAAATGAAACATATGCAGAAGCTCCCTACAAGTTTAATGGACCTACAAGTCCATTTACTTATACACCTAGTCGATGAAATTGAAGTGGTAGGTGTCATATCAACGAGGTGGATATTTTTCTTTGAGAGGTATATGAAAACTCTAAAAAGATATGTCCGACAAAAGGCACATCTAGAGGGTTGCATGGTTGAAGGGTATGTATTAAATGAATCATTTTTCTTCCTATGTGAATTCCTTGGTAAGGATTTTGAAGATGGGCCATGCTTCTGGGATGAAGAACGAGCATCATATATTATTGATGGAGAAAAACCACAATCTAATGGTGTTCAAGAAGAAATTAGTAAGTAAATTCATGATCATTGTGGTTGTTTTTCTTGCAATCATTAATTTACTCTGTAATTTATTTGTCAAATTAATAGCATGCCATTTGGATATTGAAATAAACATGTTGACATGTAATAGGTGTAGACGAAAGTGCTATACTTGACAAGTTCATTCTGTGCCACATGGACTTTATGAACAAATGGATTGATCTATTTGATAAAAAGAGAGAGGTGTTAGAAGCAAGGAGACAGTTTAAGAGATCAAACCCAAGGAATACTCCACTTCCTACTGATCTGCTTGGGGAATGGGGTAAATATTGCACACTAGAATGGGTTATTGAACAAATTCAAAATCAAATAGAAGATGCAGGTATAGATTCAAACATAACAGAAGATGAAATCATTTGAAGATGTGAAGGGTTGGAGTTGCCGGTACGCGCCGCCTGGTACGCGACGTAACAAGACTGTAATAAAGCTCGATATATTTGTTTTCAAGACAACGGTCTTTGGCATATTGCTGACGCTCGTTCAAAGAACAACAATAAAGATTCAGAACAAATCTTGAACCGGCATCGTTGGTTGACTTCAAAGCGATGAAATTGTTCTTCCAGAACAAAGATATGAAGACACAATGCTGGAAATAAAAAGAAACCAGCCGGTTGATTACAGGAAGACGCAGGCAGAATCGACGTTTGAGACATGAGACGATACCCGCAAATGGATTGTTTTCTCAGTTCCTCGCCACTACCAAGGATGGAGACTCTCCCTCATTAATTCGTTGAAACTATGGGGTGAAGTATTAGTAGATCAATTAATCTCAATTAAAACAATTGTGATTATTGCTGGCGTTTTATCAATCATCAAAGTGTTACCAACGCATCAAATCATATGCGCCATTCGTAACAAAGTCGGCACTATAGAATCGCGGACCGAAATGGATCTTCGATAGCACATTATGATCAAAGAACCGAGCATGGCCCAGCGATACATTGGTGAATATAATAAGCCGAACGAAAAACTCAGAGAACGGGTTAGAAAGGCTTTGTCAGAAGGCAGGCATCAGGCTGGATATTCAGTCGGTTATAATTCCGGAACGATGGAACGATGTGGAGAACAACAATATGGATGGTATAAAAATGATGAGGAATCAAATACATCACAGTAACAATATAAGATGGTCTGATAAAATTTCAATGATGATGAAGATAATGTGGAGTCAAGATGAGGGATGTTGATATCATTAAATATTTGAAAAGAACATATGAACATTGACAATTATACACTAGATGACATGTGGAGACAATAATGTTAATGACCAAGACTTCCTAGATTTTTAGAATTATTTGCAATCCATGTTTAAAAAAGGATGATTATTATAGCCTAAACTTTGAAATGCTTCAGTAATATTATTTGTGTCGATATAAATTACCTATTGCAATATCCTTAAATAGTTCAATCTTTGGTATGAATTATTGGCGAAAAAAATAGGATTAATTGGATGCTTCTTCCATTCATCTTGTATCAACATATGTTTGTGAAGACACAAAAGTTTAGGGTAGAGGCCGGTTTAAGGGTTTAGGGTTTAAGGGCTGAGGGTTGAGGGTTGAGTGTTTAAGGGTTGGTGATTTAGGGTTGAGGGATTAGGGCCATAAAGAGGGAGGATCAGTCGACCGGATCAGATCAGATTTTTGGTAGTTTAGGTATTGGAGTTGAGGTATAGGGTTGAGATTAGGGTTGAAGGTAGGAGTAGAAGTTTAAGGATTTAGGGTTTAGGGTTTGGGTTTAAGGTTTAAGGGTTTAGGGTTGATGGTTGAGGGTTGAGGGTAGAGAGCACATGTTTAGGGTATATAGGTTTGAGGTATATGGTTGAAGGATTAGGGTTGAGGGTCCAATGTATAGGGTAGAGGGTATATGGGTTGAGGGTTTAGGGTTGAAGATTGTCCTTGTGTTGTTGCACTTATATTTCACTTGCACAAAATACTTTCACAAGAATATTAAGAAAAATCAATGTTGGAAAGTAGTAAAGAAAGAAAAAGATCAAAGCGACACTCTTTTGTCAGTAAAATCAAAAAATTCATCACAACTAAGAGGGATTTTTGAAACTTACCTCTAAGATAACCTTCTCACCTGTGATATAGAATGGGAACATATAAAGGAAGGTGTGCAACCATATAATCAATTAAATAACTAAAATATTTTTTAAAAAGGATAGTAATGAATGTGTATACCTCGTAATATAATTTGTAGCCATTTTGACTAGGTGTACATGAGAATTTGGAAAAGAGAGCACACGTGTCCACTCTTTAATGAATATCTCTATTGGAATCAAAGATGGTGAAGCCCTTGCCAAAATTTATAGAATTTGATAAAGAGAAATATATATATATATATAGAACAATATTCACACAAAAGGTAGGGTGGTAGAAAAACACACCCACTTAAATATTTTTCATAATTGAATCAAATTAGAAATGACAATTATTATGAAATCAAACATAAAACCACATCCCTTTTTTTTACAAAAATGAAATCATATAGGATTTTCTCCAGAAACTTTAAGGTTCTATTAATGACTTCTACCAAGATTTTCTCAAGAAAATTAATATATCTTTATTAACCATTTAGAGCACATACACTATCCTTAAAAAATAGAATAATATGCTATGTTTTATAATTTTTCTATTGGATAATGATTGAATGAATAAGCTATATCATTATATAGTCTGTCTCTCTCAAAGAGACACCTTTTGATTTAGTAAGAAAAAATATATGTCATCTACTTGTAATTTTCTTAATGTTTAATGTTTGAATGAATAGGATATATGGTTATACAAAATTAATCAATATCTTACACTTATGAAGAAATAATAATTTAGGATGCTTTTATTAGATACCCACACACATGTCTAACAATTGATAAAATAGAAGTAAACATCATAGTACATGTTATAACTATAACACATTTTTTATGGATAACATAGGCCTAGGATATTTTTTATTTAATATGTTCTAATCCCTAAGACATGCACATAGGACCAAGCAATCATGAATTCAACCAGAAAATTATCTAAGCAATAATTTTAAATAAAATTTATAAAAAAATCATAAAAAACAATATTAATCAAATCGTGTTATCTCATTTGTTATGCATTACTTATAAATATTGTGTAATAAGTTTAAAAACTACCACATCATTCCATAGAGTACAAACACTAATATGCTTCGACATCATCTACTAACTAAAAATTAATAATTATACTTAATTCACATATTTTCTCAATGATGACAAAGTGCAACAAATCAACTAAATAAAAAGTATTTATTTATGTGGAGACTAAATAGAGTTCTTATGTCCATCTAAAGAAATTTAAATAAGATTAATTTAAAAATATAATAAATGTAAGTTCAAGATCTTTTGATTCAAACGCATTTAGGACACACACATAGAACTAAATGATCATGAATTCATCCAACAACATATCCATAAAATAAAATCTTAAATGCAAAAATAATGAAAATTATGTTAAAAAATCATACTCATTCAAATGGTTTACCTCATTTATTATGCATTTCTTTTAAATATGGCACTCATGAATTAATTTAGAAATTTCCATATTATTCCATAGAGTAGAGACACTAATGTATTTCAACATCATCTACTAACTCAAAAGTAACACTAACATTTAAGCATATTTGCTCATGCTAATATTTTAGGGGGCATATCCCTTTGTCCATTTTCATACATTCAGAATCTAGTGAAGATTTAATCCATTTTTTGTTCCCCTTTAGTGTTATTATTATGCAATATACCCCCTAAGGTGTGGCCTTTAATCAATTTTTGTGCCCCTTTAGTTGTGGTATTATGCATAATACCCCCTAATGTTTGGCCTTCGATCCATTTTTGTGCCCATTTAGTGGTGGTATTATGCACAATACCCCCTCAAGTGTGGTCTTCAATCCATTTTTGTGTCCCTTTAGTGGTAGTATTATGCATAATACCCCTAAGGTGTGGCCTTTGATCCATTTTTTGTGCCCATTTATGGCGATATTGTGTATAATATCCCATAAGGTGTAGCTTCCAATTCATTTAATACAAACCAATATTCCCCTCTCCTAGATTAATGGGATTCTATTTCATCATATAGAATACTCTAAAGTACCATAAACTTATCTTATGCAAGAATTTTGGAAACAATAAATATTCTTGCATGCTTCAAATTTAAATCAATATTTCTTCAACAATAGTCTGCAAGTGGCATAACACATATAGGCCATTGAAGAAGAAATAAGTCAAATCAATCGAAATTCATGAACATGAGTGAAAAATTCAATCCTTATGACCACTCCCGACCAATAAAGAAACAACAAAAACCAATTTAGGAGAGTGAAATGATATCATGATGAGAAAATTTAGTATATGACAAGGAATAATCAATTGCCTATTAGCAAGTGCATCCACCAAGATGTTAGCTTCCCTATAGTAATTCATAATTTCAAAGGAAGAAAAATTATGAAGAAGACACAATATATGTCCCAACAAATAATTCAAGTGCTAGTTTTCAGAAGCCTTCCTTGATAGGGAATTAACCACCATTGACGAATCACCTCAATGAGGATATTGGGTTGAGGGTCTAGGGTTGATGGATTAGGGTATAGGGTAGAGGGTAGAAGGTTTAAGGGTTTAGGGTTGATGGTTAAGGGTTGAGGGTAGAGCGTTTAGGGTATAGGTTTGAGGGTATATGGTTGAAGGATTAGGGTTGAGGGTCCAATGTATAGGGTAGAGGGTATAGGGGTTGAGGGTTTAGGGTTTAAGGTTTAAGGTTGAGGGATTAGGGTTGAGGGATCTTTTGATGCAAGTGAAATGTAGGCAAGCAATTGAAGGCCGTTGAATATTGGGGAAGGATTTTTTGTTCTAACACCCCTAATCCCTTAACCCTTAATCCCTGCTAGATTAGAATAATTAGGCGTTGAATTAGGTGCTAAATTAGGTGCTTAATTAGGCTCTAAAGTAGGTGCTAAATTAGGCGCTAATGACAACAAAAACTAGGCGCTAAAATCGATGCTAATTTAGGCACTAATTGGTGCCTAATTTAGTGCTTACTTGTTCTAATCGGTACAATAAATGCCAAAATAGTGCCATCCCGATAAATAGCATCAAATTTTTCAAAAGATTGGAGAAAAATACATTAAAATAGTGGGTGGAAGCAAAAAAATAGAGCAAAAAAGGGAGCTAATCACAAGGATTTGTTGTAGTGAAACATTCCCACAAGTCAATTAGGTATTTATTATTTGGTGAACACTTGGTTTGAGTCTATCCATAATTTTTTAAGTCGTGGAAATAGGTTCTTTCGAACCCATTGTCAACCAAGGTTTTGATCAAGCTTTTCTAAATGGTAAAAATGAAGAGTATTAATGGGTGGAAACCAATCACCCTAATCAATGCATCATAAAATATCATCATCATGAAAGCTTTGGTGCTTGAAATCAAGCCTATCACCCACGAGGTTGTTTTTGATAAGGAAAAGTAGGTTTTGAAGGGACCCTGAAACCCTTTACAGAGGCAAAAAGCTACAAGAAAGACTAAACCTATAGAGCCCGCAGCCCCAAAAAACCAAAATGCTGACAACAAAAATTAACAATGAAACCCATCAACAACCCTAAAGAAAAACATCAACAACAAGGTTGATCAGACAAAAGAAACAACACAACTACAACATTTTTTCCAGAACATTAACCGAGGTCAAATTTTCCTTAATGACCCCCTCGTGCATCTCCATAACATCCTTGAGCTCCTCAAATGAAATAGCAGCCCGCTTCTTGGTCTTGCTCCTCGTTCTCAAACGCGAGCCAAAATCCACATCCTTTTCCACAACTGGAGCAGGATCCTCATTCTTCTCCCCCAAATTCAAGCAATTCACATCCTCCATAGCCTTCTCAATATCACCCAGATCCAAGGGTTTACCTGTCCATTTCAAGGATTTCTCATTTAAAACAAAGAGGCCCTTACCAGTCGATTTTAGGGAATTATTGCTAATGTTCACCACAGTCTTCAAATCATCAGACAATTTGCTAATTCTATCCTCTATGTTAACAAATCTCTCCTCAAAATTCTTATGGACCACCAATTCCAAGGAAGAAATCCTCTCCTCATGAGTATTACCAAGGCGATCAACGTCCACAACAAGTTTATCAAGCATAACATTCATGGTTTTGACCTTACCTTTAATCGCCCATTCCTTCTAGTTACTATGCACCAACACCACACAAAAATCTTGCCAATTCTTAACCTAGACATTGAGATCCTCAACTTCCAAGAAAATCCATTTAACCAGTGAAAGCAAGTTGTGAGTTCCATCCCAAGCCATCCTACAAAACATGCCCATGTTAACCTCATCCCAATTAACAGGTTGCACAACTTTAGAATCAATATTCTGAACAGGGTCCTCTCGAGGCTCCTCTTTATCCTCCTTTTCTTCCTCAACAGGGGAATCCTCCACTTCAGTCACCTCAACTTTAACCTGAAGCTTATCCGATATATTCATCAAGTTCGCCAAGACTTCTAGTCGCTTCACCTTCACAACACTCCCTTTAACCTGCATAGTGCCAATAGGAGATTCTAGAGGAACCTGGTTAGGGTTAACACCCTTTGAATACTCGAAACCCTCATTCTCCTAAACATTAATCTCCATAGGTTGCACGGACCCAGGGAAATTTGTACCAACTCCATGACTATCCTCCATAGCAGGGGAGCTCTCCACAACACCCACCTTAGGTTTTTCACCAGAAGTAGGGGATCTCTCCACAACACTCACCTTACTAGGGCCCGAAGAAGGTTTTTCACTAGAAGCAAGGGACTCCTCCACAACATTAGACGTCTCCACCTCCCTCTTGACATAAGAATTTTCTTTCTTGGGGCACTTTTTCTTCCCCTTCGCGCTCTTCTTCCCAGATGGCAACACATCCTTCAACTCAATATTTATTTCATATCCCTTGGAATAGGATTCAGAAGCTTCAGAACCATCCTCAAACTCACCATCCTCAACCAACATCTCCTCAAAATCCGAATCCTGATCCTCAAAATTCCCTTCCCATTCCGCTGCAAAATCACTAGTCTCGTATCCGAAATTTTTAACACCCTTTTTGCAGGTCAGGGTCTTAGGAGAAATAGGGATCAACTTCATCTTTATGTGAAAAAACATGAGATTCACAAGGCCTTCATGGAGAATGCCCTTCTTGGGGTTCCTCTGATGATCCTCAATACTATTCTCCATTGACAGCAAAAGATAAAAAGGAAATGAAACCAACACCTTATGTGGAAATGATTTAGAAGCATGAAATGGTAGCTATAAATAATAGAAAACCTACCCTCCAATGTGAAGTAATGCATAATTGCCAGAGCTAGATCCCTCCAAAGTGGCTTGAGAGACATGCGGGCATACCCACCACTACCAACTTTCCTGAGCTTCTTCTTCTCATCATATTTAAAGAAATTTGCAAAGGCTTTTTTAGCCGCACCTCTGTCTCTATAGAATTTCCTTCCAATGGAAGGAAGACCAGTCACCTCCACCACAAAATCCTCATTAATATTAAACTCCATGCCTTTGTAACATAGAATCCTACTACTCCACCCTTTAAGAAAAACCTCCATCGCTTCAGGGTTCGAACCTTGGAGCTTAAGCAAATATGGGCTAACCCCACCCTTTTCCAGATGCTCCCACATAGTTTCATTACTTTGGAACTCCTCACAAGAGCTCTAATCCACTTTGCAATGAGCTCCTCCCATGGCAGCATGTAGCGAACAAGAAACCACTAGCACCTTAATTTTCTGCAATGACAAAATTAGACAGACTAACCACAAAACAATGCAAATAAAGGAAGAATGATCAATTCTTAATGAAATGACAACTGGTCATTATTGGAAATGATCTTAAGGTTAAGTGGAAAGGATTCAAAATCATCCCAATTATTTTGAGCCACCACTCCCAAATTGGCAAACCCATCAACCAACAAGTTAGCTTCCCTAGACACGTGAAATTCTAATCTCATCAAAAGAATTAATGATGGAGAGAAAATCATTAATGAGATGGGCAATAGACCAAGAATGCAGATAATTCAACATAAGACACTTTATACTATTAAGAGAATCCCCCTCAAGCCAAAGTTTGGAGACCTCAATTTTTTTTGCCAAAACGAGGCCATGATAGGCTGCTGCTACCTATCACCCACGAGATTGTTAGTCCATTGCAAAGTGTGTTTTTAAGAGATCAATGTATCTTGGAAAAAATGGTCTCGGCTTGGTAAATGACTAAATGGACACAAAAATCATATAAAATATATTAATTATCAAGTTGGATTTTGATGAGGCCTATTATAAAATCATATGACCCTTTATCTACAAGATATTGTAATGGTTGGGGTATAGTCCAAAATTTTTTGGTCATATAAAAAATGCTCTTTATTGATGTTAATGCTAGGCTAGCCATTAATGGCTCTCTCACATCAATTCCCTTTGTACAAATCCATAAGACAAGGATTCTCCCTTGCTCTATTTTTGTATGCCCTCGGTGCATATTGTTGGATATTTTGATGTAGAGGAAGGACTCAACTTAGATCATCTTGACTGTTTTTCCACATTTCATACAAAGACTCATTGAAAACCATGACTTGGTGTACCCTAATTCAACTTGGAAACACTTCTACAGTGGCCTAATAGGCATTCAACAAGGAAGGACAACATTATATATGAGTTCTTGGACACTTCAGTTCTTTTATAACATATCTCACTGATTCTACATCCAACCATGATGAAACTATGTAAAGATTTTGTCAAACCCTCAAACAAAGAGGCTTTGTTCCCTTTTTGACAGAGTTTTCTTTATGTCAGTCATCTGTAACTCCCTGTGGCCAAGGGATATCAGGCTAAGATCTTGGAAATCATTAGAATATGTAAAAATGAAATTTTATTAAAAGTTTTAGCATTTTCCATTGTGCCAATAAGGAGAAATGGATTTTTTTTCTAAAAAATGGAAACCCTAGTTATGTCATTAACCCATGTGCACTAATTTCCTCATATCTTGCTCATTTTAGCATGAAATTCAACTAAATAAAAAGCTTTAGAATCTTAAGACAGAGCTCTACACGACCATCCATTTTTAGACCCTATAGCAAGGCTACATTGGCCTAATAGGCATTCAACAAGGAAGGACAACATCATACATGAGTTCTTGGACACTTCGGTTCTTTTATAAAATATCTCATTGATTCTACATCCAACCATGATCAAACTATGTAAATATTTTGTCAGACCCTCAAATAAACAGGCTTTGTTCCCTTTTCAACAAAGTTTTCTTTATGACAATCATCCATAACTCCTTGTGGCCAAGGG
>VDFB02266405.1:0-42892 GCA_007258455.2 Sequoia sempervirens
TAGTTTCCTATTTGTTTGTTCAAATTCTTATTTCTATCATCCATTTTCAGTCCAGTTATTGATGCTTAGTGTAGTTGTTGATTCATGCTCAGTGTGTAAGTTGATTTCTTTCCAGCATTTTATTTCTAGTACTATTCCTTTTCTAGTTTATAGATGATTACAATGGAATCCTAGTGCACATACAGTGCTGACCCATTTCAAATTTACGTCCCTAGGTTGACAATGAAATGCACCTTCATGATGAATGAGATAGATACTTAGTGCAGATTTCCAATCCCTAAGTCAAAGCTCTAATTGTTTAGTTATTAAACCATTAAAGGAGGCCAACACCCCGCTCAAGTAGGAGAACCCGTATCACAGAGTAAGAATGCAATAGATAGGGGATATGGAACCCTAGGATGCTCACAAGCACAAGATAAGGGAGATAGAGTTGCAAGGCTTAAGGAAGCCAAATGGAAAGAGCAATAGAGTTGCAAGAGTCAAGAGTGTTGTGAAATCTTGAGAGCTTGAAACCACTATAGCAAGTTGTATGGAGTTATGCAAGAAAAATAACAAGAGATAAAAATGCCAGAGCCAAGGTTGGAAAGAAGCTAGAGCTCAAATGAGTTGAAATGATAGCATTTAAGGAAGGAAACGAAGCTTCTCGGGCAGTTACAAGGCATCCCCAGTCGTTACCACTAACAAAACTCACTAACAAGTGGCAAACATGCTTAGAAATATATGTTTGAATGTTGAAACATCATAGGACACTAGCACGGTGTGGTAGTGTCCAAACACATCATGCTACAAAACAACATGAATGGGAAAAGCACAAGGTTCAATACAAAGTTGATGTGTAAAGGTTTCTGTTGAAAAGGGGTGTTGAGAATCTTGAGAGGGGAAAAAGGCTAATGCAAGGGCTAAAATGAGCCTACACAAGTGCTAAGGGAGTGTACACTAAAGCAGATGCAAGAAGGTATGTGAAATTGCATGGGGTGCAATTTTATGACATTACATTTTTCCCCCACTTTAGTGGTCATATGAATCTACACTAATATGCACGCTAAAGGAAATCTACTAAACATAAATAACATCACGATGGAAAAATGATACTGTAGAGGAAGCATATAACTCTTCAAACTAAAGAGACATGCCCCTAAGCTGAAGACCTGCAAAACAAACACATTAGACAAGAAAGACCTACACAAGACAACAATGTTAGAACATAAAAACACATACACACAAGCACCTAACTAACTAACAAGATTTGAATCAGAAAATTGAAAGAGACCTTGATGTAAAAGGTTGTCTTAGTACTATGTGTTGTCCCCAAATTAAGAATAATAACATATAGAATAATTCTAACACGAAGAGAGGAAGGTCATATGCTTAGGATGAAGAAATTGTAGATCTTCGATCTAGTATACAAAAAATAGAAGAGAGGAGGAATGAAAATTTCAAGAGAGATGGCTCCACAAGTACTTTCTCCTAAGGGAGTTCAAACAAAAGGACTTTGTAGCTTCGCAGAACTACGAAGTTACATAAAGTACACCGAAGGCCCGCAAACCAATGATGGACAAATCTAGCAAGATGAAAGCATCTCACAGGCCCACAGACTTGTAAGAAGGAAACCCCCAAGTTCTCTCTCATGAAGGAAGCCCAAAGAAGTAAGCACCTTGCAGACCTGTAGACCTGCAAGGAGGCATCCCCCAAGATCTCTCACATGAAGGAAACCCAGTTAAGTAAGTGCCTTGTAGGCTGACAAACCTGCAAGGAGGCGTCCCCCAAGATCTCTCACATGGAGGAAACGCAGAGAAGGGAACTCTGTAGAGTCAAAAAGCGGCTTCACAGGCACACCTGCAAAGTGACATGTTAATCCGCGGATATAACATGTTAGAAAACAAAGCATCCATGCAGGAGAATAAGCAGAAAGTCACGCAAACCATCAACAAATTGGAAGGCTTTCAAAGGGGTCCTTTGGGAACCCTTCAAAAGAAAAGGGGTCCACTCGAGGGACGCTCTATTTTAAAGTGTATAAAGAAGACAGGGGGTGCCTAAGAAGGACACACATCTCCAAAATGAGTTATCACTACCCCCAACATACAAGGGAGGAGAACCATTCAAGATACTTAGAACATATAGGATAGAGGTAGACCTTGATATCACTTATCATTTGAAAAAGAAGCAGGTGCATCAGCAAATAAATGAGTGATGGCACATGAATCACGAAGTTGTTTTATTTTATCATTCAAGGCCTTACATTCACTAGTGGAATGGGCAAGCACTCGATGGTATGCACAAAAAGGATGTTCTTCTTTTTCATGCTCGTGAAATTTCTTACATGTAGGAGGAAGAGTAAAAGCGGGCTTTTAGAGGCCTTAACAAGATACACTCTTGCTTAGATAGAGGATGAGGAGCAGGAAGCAACCCTTTCTCTTGTGGAGAAAATTTTGACTTCTCACAAGAAGAAGACACGAAGATAGCAGATAAGGGAAGATAATCAATCCACGAGAATGAGGTTGAGTGGAATTCATGTCGCCATTCAACCATGGTTTCCATTTAGATTGTTCATTCAAGCAACCAAGCCCCAAATTACGCTTATGAGGTATGAATTCTATAGGGACCTGAATTCCTTTTTCATTATGCCCACAACCTTTACGCCTATAGCCATATTTAGAGACAAGCTTAAAGTTGGGGCCATAACGTGTTCACAAATCTTGAGGAGGAGGATCTTCATAGAGAGCATTATTCTAGCAATGGGGATTATGCTCCTCCATGGGATCACCATCATCCTTATTAACAGGACTTCCAACATTATCTTCTTTAGTAGAAGCGTAATCATCTTCCTCAGAAGGAGGATCAACACTAAGAACAGTACAATTTACATTCACATTACCCCGTAATGTAGAAGAATGATCATCTTCAATAGTGGGTTTGGATGTTGTTATTGGAAGGTTTGAGGAGTCGGGTCGACTTTATATTCCTCAATGTAGGGTTCTATAAAGTTTAGAGAACCCTAATCATCACCAAGACGTGAACAGGAGGGGTGGGGACTTGGTTTTTAACTTTGGAGGGATGTTTAGTAGGGGACATCTGTCTCAGGTGTCATTTTTGGTGAATTTGTTGGCAATGGGCGTTGGAGATCATAGAGGGGATGAGTGGGGCTGAGCGGGCCGTGGAACATGAGTTGGCGTATGGGAGGTTGGGTGACTGTGGATATGGGTTGCAAGATGGACCTTGTGGGTTATGACTGGAATGGCGGATCGCGGGTCGCGGAGGTTATATGGTAATTTTTCTAACTGTAACATATACAAGGTGGAGTCGTGTGGGTCCCAACCTCCAAAGGCAAGACTATTGTGCTAGGGCGTTGGCATTATCAAATAGCGAATGTCAATATAAAATTATTAAGAAATTGAATCAATCAGTAATATTATGTAATAGATCAATGCTGTAAAATTCAATTACATAAAACAATGCCAACAAAATTATGTCTAATGCGTGTTAATAATATTAACTATAATCCTTACAGAGGTCCTGCTTGTTTTACGCACATTGGGGTCAAGAGTTCTAGCAATAGAGCGTAATATATTCAATGAATGCATGAATATGAGCTATCGGCATTGCATCCATGACCCCTCTAGAAGGTAGGTGAAGAATCTTCTACAAAGGCTTCTTGAAACATACCTTGAAATGGCAAGTAGACAAAAGCAAAGTCCATAATTGAGATCTTAGTCGAGTAGCGGAGTTACTCTAAAAAACATCATAATCATTAGGTACTTTAACTGCCATAGGTTTAGGAACTTGAAAAGGCTTGGTTGTTTATTCATTCTATTCTTATGAGTGTGGGCTACCACTCTATAAGAGGGAGCCATTGAAAGATCAAGAGAATCACTATCGGATGGAACACTATCAATAGAACAAATCCTCTTAGGAGAACTAGTTGGAGTCACGTAAATGACTGGTCTCTTAGGCCTTTGAGGGATAGCAGAGACACATAGTACATTTACAGAATCATCACAACTAGTGGAATAATTATTTGAAGAAATATTCTCAACATCGACCTGGGGAGGATCAGATGTGGAAGGAGATTTATCACTCACCAATGTATCATCTCTAGAAGAGAGTGCATCAGAACAAAGATGAGATTTATCATTCACAAATGCATCATCTCTAGAAGAGAGTGCATTGGAGCGAAGAGAAGGTGGAGTAACATTAAGAAAAGTATCAATGATTTCATCTTCTTGCAACAAAATATCCTCTAAAGTAAGAGGACTTTTGTGAGAAGGATCAAAGATACTGAGTGACATGGGCAAAGCCAAGTCGTTGTCACATGCATGGAATGTAATAACATTAAAATTTTGAACAAAATTAGATACTGAGAATCGAGTCAAAAGTTATGACCCCACCAAGTTGGGGTAAATAAATACCTAATTTTCTGAAAGCTATTGCGATTCATGTTGGGTTCACCAAAATGTAGAGAAAGGGGTTTCGCTACTCATGAGTTCTCTTCATTCAAAGAGCCTCACGGGGTGAATTTCCCTAAACTACCTCAAGGAACAACATGAGAGTTCTAGAATCAGAAAGAGTAGGTCACAAATTTTTTATGGACAAACTGACGAGCTCTTGGCCAAAGGACATTAGTGTGGAATACGGATGACAGTGTGGTGCGTTGGCGTCTTAGAGGCGTGTTGGCATCTCATATAGACTAGGAACTAAGTTTATCACATAAAAAAGCAAAGTGACTACCAGCAATTGGATTGCTAAGAACTTATAGAATATAGGAAAATGACAGATTGCAATAGAACTAAACTAAAGTAAAGTAGATAATAAAATAGAAGAGGTTGAGAGATAGAAGAAGCTCACAAAAACCCAAGTAATGGAGCTTCTAGCAAATGAATGTCTTCAATACCTGCATATATAAGATCTGGAGAAAGTGTTGGGGTTGTATAGGGGTTTTCCTCAGTCAAACCCCCATTTTGGTGTTCCCACCTCCGTGGACAGCTAAAAATATAGAGAGTGTGAGAGAAGTAAAAAAATGTGATGTGATAAAAGAAATACCTGCTCGAGGAGGAGAACACGTATCACAAAATATAGGTGATAAAAGTGATCCTCGCTCGAGGAGGAGAACATGTATCACAAAGTAAGGATGCAATAGATAGGGGATATGGAACCCCAGGATGCTCGCAGGCACAAGATAAGGGAGATAGAGTTGCAAGGCTTAAGAAAGCCAAATGGAGAGAAAAATAGAGCTGCAAGAGTCAAGAGTGTTTTGAAAGCTTGAGAGCTTGAAACCACTGTAGCAAGTTGTATGGAGTTGTGCAAGCAAAATAACAAGAGAGAAAAATACCAAAGCCAAGGTTAGAAAGAAGCTAGAGTGAAGCTAGAGCTCAAATGAGTTGAAAAGATAGTGTTTAAGGAAGGAAACAAAGCTTCTCGGGCGGTTACAAGGTGTCCCCAGCCATTACCATAAAAAAAACTCGCTGACAAGTAGCAAACATGCTCAGAAATAGTTGTTTGAACATTGAAACATCACAGCATGCTAGCACAGCACGCAAACGTTTGTGTGGCGTGGTAGTGTCCAAACACATCACGCTACAAAACAACACAAATGTGAAAAGCACAAGGTTCAATGTAAAGTTGACGCATGAGGGTGGCTGCTGAAAAGGGGTGTTGAGCATCCTGAGAGGGGAAAAAGGCTGATGCAATGGCAAAAATGAGCCTACACAAGTGCTAAGGGAGTGGACACAAAAGTAGATGCAAGAATGCATGTGAAATTGCACAGGGTGCAATTTTACCACATTACAACATATTATGAATCATGTGTTTCATTTAGAAGTCTATTTAACATATAAGTTGATTTCCTAAATGAATCGTGTGCTATTTGAACCATTCAAGATGTTGTTGGAAAGCATTGGGTCGATCTGTTGTCCTATGTAAGTGACTATTGAGATAGAAATCTATAACCTTTTCTTTATTGAGTTGAGTCGATCAATGGTTTTTGGCTAAGAAGTGTCATAGTATAAGCCTTGTTTGTAGCCTAAGGATGTTGGTTTTTGGGTATAAATATGAGGCATTCTCACCTCATTTGGATAAAATTCTTCTTTGCATCACTACACTGCTCCATTCTACTATATTTTTCATTGAGAGAATTCTTATTTTCTTGAGTGTTATTGTGAGGAAATTTAGTGAGAGATATTGAGAGGGATTTGTTGCTAAGTTTATTTTAATAGGGGGCCAAGCTTGAGATCCAGTGAGTCAATTGGAATAAGTGAATAACAAGCATGGGATTCTTTTCTCTTCATGTTTTATCTATTATGTGAAAGATTGATTACCTTGTGTGTTTAAATTGGAAATTGCATTAGGTTGCATGAAATAGAGAAATCATCTATTTTTCTTGTAGGAGAGGAAAATATTTATTGATATGATTTCCTTATAAGTGCTTGTACTTACTCCATATTAAGGAGAGATTGAATGTAATCTTCAGTATTACATACTACGATTGACGAGATGGGAATATCTTGTTAAGTTATTTCATGCAAAGTTAATTTGTAGACTTAGAAAGCTCATAAATTATACCTGGGATTAGAATATCCATTAAAGGGGGTAACGTATGCTTTCTGCTTATGATTTATCGGTAGAGGTACCATTGTGTTTTGGGAAAAGGGAATAGGTTATTTTTGAGGTTAATGACTACCTATTAAAGAAAATTACCTATGTATAGTTTATAATGGCCTAAAGTCAAATCAAGCTAGAGTAGTGTACGTGAATATGATGACTGTCACTTGAAATATTGAGTGAGAATACTTTGGCCAAAGTAGTGTGATTTCCTTTGGCTCCACTATCAATTTATCGTGTTCCTTTTATGCATGCTAGTTCAGGATTGTAGTGTCTACAAGTTCTAGTTATGTAGGGCACAACACTAAGCTTAAAGTGGTTGTTGTTATGAGGTTACTCCACCATCTCTTCATCGAAGGGTAGGGACATCTATCAGATGGTAGATGTGCGATGGGACCACATTTGAGTGATCTAAAAAACTCTAGAGTGTGCTTACTCAACTAATTTCTTCATTTATCAGATTTGAAATCAGTTTGCTTAACTTACTCAATTCCAAATTTGTGCCAAGATCTTTAATTAATGGTTTGAATCCAATATGCAAACTTATTCCATCAATTTACTGAGCTCATTGATTAGCTTATTTCTAGAATTTAAAACATAATCCATCATCAAGAACAAACCAAAAGATCAAAGACACATTTGATTATAGAGTTCACCTCTCAAGGCTACGTCTCTGGATCCACTCAATAAGCATGATCAATTGTCATTAATGTTGTCACCTGCAAATTGCTTACAACATCTGGTCTTCTGACTGTATATAGAAAGCTATCACTGTCAAGAAGTTTCAAGCCCTACAAGCACTTCCTGAATCCACCTTAAACAAGTGCTTCCAACAATAACAACAAAGCGGACCTAGTTCTTAAATCATTAACCGAATACGAACTAGTTATAGAGGTATCTTGCCTCATTTACAAAATCATACAAAAGCTTAATTCAGACAATACTGAATTCACCATTCCATAATAAAGTCAAGTATCAAAACACTTTGGTTACCTAACACTAGATTCACAAATGCAGAAATCTTCTACACCCTTGCAAGAGAGAGTTCTTCAAACTGGATCTCGAACAATACTCCTTCAAGTGCAAATTTCACAGTCTTTCGACGAATCCGCATAGAGTTTCAAAATCAAAATTCTTCTCTCAGGATGCTCTACAAAATCCTATCACTTGGATGCCTTCACTTGGACTCTGAATCCTAAATGATCAACTCAAAAGCATACTCTGAATGCTTGGATCTAAAAGAATTGGATGCCTTGATCTGAATGAATTGGATCAATGGATGAATTAGATGCCTTGATCCTTCCTCACATCCCCTTTTTATACTTGAAATTGGCCCATTATGGTTAAAACCAAAAATTTAGCCATTTCCCCATTTTAAGGTTAGGTTTAAACCAATTTCCTTATTTTTCAAATAAGACATTAACATCCCATATAAAAACATTTAATTTTTTTTTAAAGCCCTTATTCTATTACATTTTTGGGCTATTTTGTTTGCAAGGGTTTTGTCTTATGTTATTTTAAAACTTAACTAATAACCAGTAATTGGTTAATTAGTTTATAATTCGAGCTTTGTTAGTCAATGTATTAAACCCATCACATATAATATTAACAAACACCAAAGTGGTGTGGCGGTAGGGGTTTATTTTAGTAGCCTGACGGTTGGGGCTTCAACCCCCGCCACTCATTCTTTATTAACTAATTTCTAATTTAAGCATAAAAAAACTATGTGGTGGCAACGGTGAAGGCATTCGCTTGTAAGGTGGAGGTTAGGGGGTCGAACCCCCCTAACAATATTTTTGGTAGACAGTTCAACTGATTGGTCCTGGAGAAGGAGGAAGGTACCACTGAGGTGCCACATAGCACCACCTGATTGGTCCACATGGCATCAATCTACTCACTACCAAAGACAACTCACCTACTAACTGGACTGCCACGTGTACTGACTAGGTGATGACCGTGTTGACTGTACCTGCCACGTCACCTACCATGTCACTATATAGACTAACAAGTGTCAAGCCCTGATTGGTCCATGTCATCTAACCCTACTAACATCACCTTGCCATGTGTCATGTGTTGGTTTTTCCACGTCAGCATGCTGACATCATCAATGGTACCTTGGTCAACTTAGTCAACTACAAACTTTGACTAACCATATCTTTCACGTATGTGCTTCATTTTTGATGAAATGAGCGGCGTTGGGATCATGGCGATGAGCTCTTCATTTTGACGCTGATTTTGACCAATTTTGAATTGATCAAATTTTTGCCTTTCTGACTGGCCTTAGGTACCAGTTTGACCAAACTTTGACTAGCCATAACTTTGGCATACGAGCTCCTTTTTCTCCCATTCAAGTTGTGTTGAGTCAAGTTTCCCAAGCACTTCAACATGGTGTTGATTCCAAGGGCATTCAGAATAGTTAAATTTTTAGGGTCTTGAGATCCACCTAGATCAAGCCTCTGCACTAAAGAACTTTTGGTCTCCAAAAGAGTATTGTTCCTTGGACACATATCCATCTTGCTGCATTATGCAAACCAACAGGGCCTCAACAATACGAAGGAAGATTCTGGCATAATACTAATGCTCCTCCTTGCTCACAACTGCTCGAGCAATGGCAACTGTGCCTCAGCTTGATACATTCCTTCATCTTTGTTCTTCAGAATGGCTGATTCAAGGCTTCTACCATTCAACTATGTCTAAGATGTAGCAACAATTCTATTGAAAAGAACATCACCCCTTGTAGGCCCTTTCAATCATCATTTGCCTAAGTCTTGAAGCTGGAACATATAGGTCACTCTTGACCGTTCTTTGCAACTCTGAATCTTGATGTGTAGATGGCCTATCCATGCTCTTCTTCTTCAATAGAAGCTTAGTGACATTCTCACCTCGAGAATTATGTCAATGACTTGAGTCCTCTTAAATCCTTGAGTGCTCAAGAAATCTGCACGCAACAAGTCTTTAACCTGCATAAAAGAAGTCTTCAAGTATTCTCCTTTTGATTACAAGAGATATGGCTTCAAAAGCCTTTCAAAATCTCAACCTTACAAGAATACAACTTCATACAAATACTTGCAAAACAACTTCATTTAGAGTCTTTCACTCAAAAACCATACTAGTTTTAGATCAACTAACATATTACCACAATCCAAAAGGTAACATAAAACAAAGTTGACACAACTATTTAGTCAACATGTTTTCCCATCTCTTGCAGAGCTTAACAAAGGAACTTTCCTCTTCCAACTACTCATGTTTCTGCTAAGGTTCTTCATGAACTACCTCAAGGATGGTAACCATAGGTTCTTCCTTTACCTCTGCAACCTCCTATTGACTAAGTTCTTTTGTAGACCTCGGTGAGTGTCAAAGCTCTAGGTGTAGCTTCCAACATTTCTCAACCCAATGCCCACTGATTTTGTAGTGAGTACAATGGTTTTGGGCTTTGTCCTGCATTGTAGTTTCGTTCTTCGAAGTGGAATGTTGAAGGTTTGTTGCATGCCTTGTTGTCTCCTTAGCTTGCATGACTAACTTTCTGCAAAGCCTCTGCTTCTTGCTACACCTTGCTACATAGTGGTTAGGTGCATGACAAAATGTGCATGGTCACATATTCCATAAGGCTTGTACAAAAGAATTACTACTTTCAAAATCAACAATAGATTTAAAGTATTCATCACCTTTGGATTTCCCTTGACCAACTTGAGCACTAAACTGCTTAGGAGAACCTACTTTGCTTTTGTCAGGTTTTGTGCCCAATTTTTGAAGGTAATCTACCTTAGGCTTTCCTCCATCATGTTCATCTGTTTTAGGAGATGATTTTTAGTCACTGTTAATATCATAGTGCGGTCCACCTTCAGCTTGTGGCAGTTCTTTCTGCATTGACTCGTCACTTGAAGAACTTCTCACAAACATGGTTTAGGAACATTCTCCAATTTCTTCTTTATTGTAACCCAGTCCTGTATAACGAGGTCGTTCTACCACTTCTATGGGATTAGCCATCCCTTGAACATGAATTCCAAGGCCTTTCCCACTATAGCCCATCTTCGTCAATAGCTTCATACCGATACCCTTGGTATGTTTTTCAAATGCTACAAAAGCATGATCATGGTTAAAGGAAGGAATTGAACTTACTTCATTTATTACCTTCTTTGTCGCTTGGTCAACTTCCTAAACGTTTCCCAATGGCTCCTTTTGAACTACTGCAGATGAAGCCTCCAAACTATTAGGCTGTGTGAGGGGTACATACAAGGAATCCTCTAAGTGTGGACAAAAAGTACAAATGTTGGGATTTTCAATCCTAGGAGGAATTTTTACAGTAGAACTTTCTCCCATCTACTCCTCCACAACACTCTACAAGATCAGGTGTAACTTCCTCTTCTCGTCTTCCAAGCCTTCAATGCAACTTCTCAACTCAGCATTTTCCAACTGGAGACACTGGTTGGCTTCCTCAAGTTCTTGAAGCCTCTCAAACTTATCTTGGTGGAGTGCTTCAATCATCCTTTTCATAGAAAAGAAGTCATCCATCATGGATGCAGACATTGTCACCTTAGAAGCTTCCCCTTGTTCAGATTCCATCTTTCTCATACACGTGTTAAACTTGCAAACTCTCAAAAACTGATCAAAATGACAAATTTGCACAAATTGGTAATCTATTTAACCAAGCAAATTGAGCTAACTGGCAAACTTTTCAAACTGGTCACTTAACCAAACTTGAGCTCAAAAACCTACTCTGATACCACTTGATCTAAAAAACTCTAGAGTGTGCTTACTCAACTAAGTTCTTCATTTATCAGATTTGAAATCAGTTGCTTAGCTTACTCAATTCCAAATCTGTGCCAAGATATTTAATTAATGATTTGAATCCAATATGCAAACTCAATCCATCAATTTACTAAGCTCATTGATTAGTTTATTTGTGGAATTTAAAACATAAGCCATCATCAAGAACAAACCAAAAGATCAGAGACACATTTACCCTATGTAGTAATAGTAAATAGTAACTCCACAATTGGGGTGTAACAATAATGCTAAAAAGGGAGAGCCAAAACAGGTACACTGAAATTATGTGAAACCAAGAAGTGAATGTAGGAGAAACAACCTGCATATAAAAGGGTGTGCAAACTAAGGCACACATTCATGAGACAAGAATCACTGGGATTCACTATTATTGTGGAAGGGACACTCACTTGACAAAGGTGTGATGGAAAACCAAAGGAAAACACCAACCCGCCCATGGCACTTTATATCATAATGTGAATGCAAAAGGCACAATAGGATGTGCAAAGTCCCCAAAAAGTATACACCAAAATGGAACTTTATCTCAGTGCATCTACAAAAGAGAATTTACATGAAAAATATGTCTACAATGTCCAAATGGGACATAATAGTGGAAATACATGTAGGACGGCCAAAAAAAAGTCATCCTGGACGTAAACGAAAAGGCTCCAAGAGCTAAGACATCCAAGTAATTCACCAGAGTGTGAAAACAATAAAAATTGAATAAAATGTACCTAGAGAGAAATCTAGAAAAAGTGCATGGATGGTTGTGAAGAGCTCTAAAAGACGGCTCCAACACTGCTAGAATCACAAAAAATGGAGAAACTAGTCAAAATTTATAAGTTCGGGACTGAAAATAGAACCTCTGACTTCAACAGGTTATAGAATGCACCAACAACAAAAATAAGTGATGAGACCTACACCACTAGAAATTTGGTGGAACTAGCTTTCTAACAATATCTTGTTTGTCAAAAATTGACATCGTATGCCCAAGTTATGGCCAAAATTTAAAAAAAAACCCTTTAGGGCACAAAGGGGTCTTGAAGGGGCCCTTGCCAACTAGCCATATGGTTAATTTCATGTTGGTGTTAGCATCCATACATATGACGTTATGCTAACGTTATCAAAAATATTCAATGAATATTCCCCCTAGCTGAGAAAAAAAATTTGGTCCCATGTCGCTGGTAAAATGGACAAAATATGTTGAAAGATGGACAAAATATTCGTTGTGAGTCGCCAAAAAATCCAAACTAGTCAAAAAACTTTGATGTTGCCAAAAAAATCAAACAATCGTCAGAAAATTTTATTGGCTCCCAAAAAATTTTGTAGGTGTCGGCAATGTTTTTGAAACTACAGGAAATATTAAAAAGTTGACTGCCAAGTTTGTGAAGGTGATCATTGGGAATCATTAAAGATTTCAGCCGACAATGGGAACAACCACTAGACGACACTGAAAAGAACACCAATGGCTTTAGTACAATAGATGTCAACATCACTCTTCTTGAAATGCTCTTATCCATTTATCGATATTTTATTCCCAATGGATCCCAAATCTTTTTTAACATTTTCAACAATATCTTTTTCTAGGCATTTTTTTTCCTATTTTTTGTGAAGTCTACACCCAACAATTGTAATAGCTCTTTTAGCTCATCAAGAAGAAGAAAAATTGATAACATTTGAGCTTGACCAAGTGTATCATGATTTTTGAAATAAGCCTCAAGTATTTCCTTTGAAGTTCTATTCAATGACCTCTTAGTAGTTTGACTAGGTTATTCAACATAAAATTTCAATTTCTCGTGTCTATTTCAAGAAATAATGTATATTTTTTTAAGAAAATTTTATCTTCACCTCTTTAATTAGATTCATAACATGAATTACGATAGAAGGAAGCGATCTTGACCCCTATGGACAACATCAAAGTGTGGATGGGCCTTCTCTCTAACATCAATTGTTTGTGCTTGGGTCTCCTCCTTGACATCAACTATGTGTGCTTCAACCTCATCTACTCCAGTAACTAAATTAGGCTCGAACTCTACTCTAGTTTCTATATGTTGAGCCCCTACACATCATATAAAAGATAAGATTTTAGAATATATTTTTAAGGGAATAAGTTGGCTTCAAAACATTGAACTTAATATAATTTGTAGTTTAATTCTTGTAAACTCAATTAAATCTAAATTCACATGTATTTTCTTATAAAGGTTACAAGGGGGATCCATTAGGGAAATGTTTCGCTAAGAAAATGGGACTATATTTATCATTTAAGGAGTATAGTCTAAACCAAGGGTATTTGGTACCAAGCCAATAAAAATAAACATTTAGATCATTATATTCATATTATATTCTTGTATACATACATTTGGTGATACCTTAGTTAACAAAGCTAAAAAATTATTTGATTCAATTGTCATGATTATCATACATCATTCCATGGTTTGTCAAGTTTTTTCATATATTACTTTAAATTTTAGGACCTAGACCATATATTTTACTCATGATTATCATTCTTTCACTTCTAGTATATCCCTTTCTTAGTGGATTGCATGGATTTTTAATGTATCATGATCATATACAACTTTTTTATGGAGACCCACCCTTAGATAATTTTATACTATGTTATGATGTGCCTTTGAGTGATTAAATGGGATACATTAGATCATACATCTACTAGAACTAAACAAACACATGTTGTAGACATTATACTAAGGATGAAAAATATGATGTCACTTCATGATTATTTCTTGTTAAATGTGAGGATAATGTACCACTAGTTGGTGATACATATTTTGCATCCTCTTCCACTACTCACATACATGTGATGCATAGAAATCTAAAATATATGCCTGACATGTTAAAAATTTCAATATTTCACCTTACATGAACTAATTCATCACTTGGATTAAACATTTACATGTTGATATTATACATGCAACAATAAATAAACTACAAATTTGATATGAGAAAAATATTACATAATCCTTTAACATATGAAATTTTGAAATATCCTTGACTGAGAGGATTGGTAACACCTTATTTTATAAAGTAAGATAGTAAAGGTGATCCATTACTTCCTGTAAGGAATTTTACTACTAGACATTCTTTACTTATTTTCATGAGGATCAATTACTTGCCAAATTCTTCCTAACAAGCTTAACTCTAGTCATGTTTTTATATGGTTTTATTCCCTACTTGATGTTTGTATTTATTTTGGAAAAAAAAAATTCAACAAAAGTGGCAAGCCACTATAATATATTAAATATATATAGATAAAATATTACAAAACCTGGTTCAAGCAAGCATACCGGCAGGAAAGTACTAGGAAGAAAACCTCTAGTTGTAGCTCGATTAGAAACAAAATTGATACAAAATCATCTCGATGATTGGGACCCATCAAAATTCTTACAAGTTCATCACAGTGATAAAGACCCATAGCATGGTTTTACATCAACATTAAAACAGTAAAATTTCAAACTTATAGCCCTCTGAAATTCTAATTGCTACAAAATTATATAGCCCCGATGATAGATGAAACCATTTTTTATCATATCCCGAAGTAGCAAATAAGTGACCCAAAAAACAAAATTGAAGTGGAATTATTAGTTATTCCTCCATTTGGTCATCACCCTGCACAGAGTTCTCATCCTGGGCTTCTAGAACCTCATGCACACCCAAGTCATTTGCAAAGAAATTAAATCCAATTATCGGTTCCTCATTACTCATTTACACTGGCAGAAGTCGAAACCTTGCATTGTCATTTTGGTGCCCACCAATAGCAGGGATAGGTACACTTTTCCCTGGTGCTATTTCTTCTTTTATTACAACCAATGTAGGCAGAATATCTTCAACCTCCAGATTGTCAGAAGAATTGATGTGAAGATTGGATTTGTGCTCACGCAAGAGTTGTGTAGTATTTTTCTTTAATATCAAAAGCCATGGTTGGACACAGAAGCCTACAATTTTTCCTTAAAACTTTCAACAGAACACTATCATTTTTGTATTGCAGAGAAATTCTAATTGCTTCAAATATTTCATCAAAACCCTGTCTATTTTTTATATACTCCCTAGGAAATACACCCCCTATACACCCATTCCCAGAGAAAAAAGTATACCCTTGCACTGCTTTTAATAGAGCATGATTGTCAAGCATCTGTGGTCTAAAAAATTTAACCACAATTGGCTCGAGCTCTACCAGAGATTGAAAAAATCCAAAGTATTCGAAAGAAACACTGAAAGTACCTGTGAAGGATAGACCCTATTTTGGAAGTTAGTTTTTTATTTTGTGAAAAAAAGTATTATAGATATCTATCACTCAAAATAGGCAATGCCAATTCACTATTATATCATGGTATTTGAATCTTTGATTTATAATTTGATTACAATACATTAAATATTTTTAAGGCATATACGTAAGGAATTCTAATATTACTTTTAATCCAAGGGGAAAAGGTGGGTATTTCCAAGATCGTGATAGGTCAAACAATATAAATTTGGAAAAAGTTACTAGAAGGAAATGTGACAATATTTGGATGGAAGTTTGGATTCTCTCCATAAATTACTTGGTATTATCTTGAATTTAGGCTAGTTCTAATTCAAAATCATTCCAAAATTTTATAAAATCATGTGCTTAGTGTTATCCTAAATTTTCCCACAATTATAATGAAATTATTTTAAAAAATTAATAAAAGGAAAAGGATTTGTATAGGAAACTCTCACAAGTCTAATTCACTATAATTTATTTTTCATTATAACTATAATACTTAATTATTATTTATTTATACATACAATATGTCTACATTCCTAATTTTTTTGTGTATATTAGTTAATTTAGTCAGAGAGAATTCAACCAAGAAATAATCATACATGTAGATTTAACTCAATAATACTTAGGGTTTAGCGTTTAGGGTTTAGGGTTTAGGACTAGGTATGTTTCAAGGATAGTCATTAAATGTCTCTGGGATGTTTTGAGGATGGAACCAATGAGATATTTGTCTAAGATCTTTTATCATATTTTTTTGGATATGATTATGTAGCATTTAGAATAGGTATTTAAAGATCTCACAAGGGGGTTCTCCATTGGGGGAGGGTCCTAGATAGGACCTAGGGTTTATCATAGATGCAAGGCGAGTAAGGTACAAAACTCTAGTAGAAAGGAATGATTAGTTGATTTAGTGGGAGAAAATTAGGCCAAGACATATAATCATAGATTTAGCTCAATAATGTTTAGGGTTTAGGATTTAGGGTTCCTAGGATAAATAGGGTTTAGGGTTTAGGGTATTAGTTAAGTGGTAGGGAATATAGTGGTTTTAATATAGGACTTAGGAATGGTAATGGGATTTGCAACAAAAATAAATGAATATATTTAAAATATACTTGAATTATAAAACTACTAATTTGATCTTATTTATCTCCTAATCTTATCTAGAAAATGATTTAATTTTAAAAATTATATAATTTATATAAAATACATACCTTCTCTTTGATTGTAATATCTTTGCATCCTTTCTTCACGTAATTTATATTCCTTTTTTGTTGAAAATGATCATGCAGACTTATCTTGTCTTATCCTTTTATTTCTCATCTCCTTCTTTGCAAAATATGACCTCGATAATTCCTTTGCCAATTTCATGTTCCAAATGTAAAGCAATTGCAAAAAATACCAAAAAGCAAAATTTTCTTTATTTTTTATATTAAAAACACAAAAATGACCTTGTATATATACATATAATTCAAATAAATATTTAATTGCAAAAGGTCAACTAAAAGTAGCCTTTGTTTGGAGGTCTCTCGCTAATTTTTTTGATATTATTTTATTTTTAGACCTTCGTTTGAAGGTCCTTAAATAATATAATTTTTTTTGACCAAAACTACCTTTGAACGAAGGTATTATCTTCATTTGAAGGACCTTCGAACAAAGAGCCTTAGTAAGATACTTTTAGTGTTTGCTTCAAAATTTCTTCAACAATTCTATTTTCAAACCTCATGTTGGACCTTCAAATGTAATTAACTTGACAAAATAATTTTCAAGATCATAGTGCTTGAAACAAGCTTTCCAACAAGTATAATTTTAATGTATTTTCATTTTATTATGTATTCATTTTCTAATTTTTATTGAATATAGGTTTTTCACCGAACATCAAGTTCTTTGTTCTACACATGTGGAAAAATAGTAAAATATTGAAAAAAATTCAAAAAAAAATTGTGCACTAGGTATTGATGTCCTTGTTTCACCAAAAAAAAAAAGAATTTTAATATAGACACAAGTTATGCATGATGACATACACCTATGTCCAAATTATAATTACCCTAAATTCAAAATTAATTAAAAAAAATGTAGCAGAAAATTATGAAAATATCCATGCACTAGATATTGATGTTACAAATCTATATTTTAAAAATTAGAATTTAATCCTTTCTATAAAATAATTATGCGTGATGACAAAAATATTACTTTTTAAAAATGTTGTTTACTATAAAAAAACTAGTTATTAAAATTTACTTAGAAATATTCATGATTTAGTTCAAAAAAATTAAAATTATATATAGAATCTACACACAAATCGCTAGTTCGTATCATCTTCAAATTCTTAATGGTTTAGCTGTTATAAGTCTCAAAAAGTGAAGATTTAGTTAAAAATGTTGATATCAATGTCCTACTTTGGTCAAAAAGTGGGACTCATTATTGTGGGATTACCCTGATATTCAATTTGGCAATCTTGCATTTGTAATCATAGCATGATATCTCTTTCATTTCTCTCTTGTGAAAGTTATTGTTGCCTTGCAGGTGATCCTAGGGTGTTGAGGAGTTCACCATAAACTCGTACAATTCCACTAGATGATAAATCCTAGCTAAAGTATAAAAAATGACTATATGTATCATAAAAAGGATACATTGTAGTCTTTGAGAGAAGCACGTGTTATCCCAAACAAAGATCTACAAATGACATTAGAGTAAGAAAAAAAATAAAGCATGAAAAACTATATTCCCTAAGAAGAAGAATATAATATGTCTAGCATGCTTTATTTCTAAAGAAGATAATACTAGCATGATTAGTTGTAAAGTGAATGCAAATATGGTTCAAGATCTAGCATTATATCAATAGGAACCATTTGAAAATTTCATAAATCACATGCAATACCATACTATAGTCATTAAATGAGTTTTATTTAATATATACAATGAAGAGTTGATAGTATTACAAAATTTTGATGTATCTAAATTTTAGCAAAGTTTTACAAATTTTTCTTTGTAATAAAGTTTTGTAATTTCATGAATTGCTTTCATGTTTGATGAATAATATGAACAATTTTTATTTTCTTATGTTTCAATTTTACATGAATAATTTCATGAATCAAGTTTTTATATTTGATGAATAATTTATGATTTCATGAATTCAAAATTATTAGGTTTTAAAGTTGAACTTATATATTAAATTTAAGAATGTTTTAGTTTCAAAATTAAATGTATTTTTTTATTTTAATTATGTTGATATTCCTAGACATGGATGATCAAACTTCTCATCAAAATTATCAGACTTGTCATCATGTTGATTAGACTTCTCATTAGGTTGATCAAACTTCTCATAAGTCTAATCAACCTAATGAGTAGACTCATTCTAGATCTACTTTATATGTTGACACCATTCGAAGTTTGGATATTTCCTTGCAGTGTCTAGACCAAACAATGCATAAAACCCCAAAACTGTCAGATAGAGACAGGTTAGTCACTATTAGGGATGAGAGTACATTTATGTTTGGCATTATTTGATCATGCAATCCCTACAATGAGATCAACATAGAACAAATTTATAATTCTCTTTCTAGGAGTGTTAGTGGTAATGAGAAATGGTCATCCATTTCTAGGTGGGTTTCATTAGATAATATTCACATGTTCCCATTTTATCAAGGACATGATAGAGTGAGAGGGTATGCCATCTCGAGGTGTACAAACCAACTTGTGGCACCATTTATTTATCCTAGATGGTTGGCAACACATCATAGATAGCCTCATAATGATGAGTTGCTACTCTATTTTTGTAAAAATCTATATGTTGAGTTTCATTTACAATTAGATATCGATTATACATCTTTTCTTGCACATGTTGGATAGTGGAGATGGAGGTTTTCTAACAAACCTCACTTTAGATGACCATAATTGCAACTACATGTGAACAAGAGGGCATTAGTTGGTTCAAACCTTTTGGTTCTTCTAAAACATTTGGAACTAGTAGCAGTAGTAGAGCCAACATCCACCCCTTCTATGTGAAATTTTTAGAGCATTGTCACTATTGCTAGTGAGACTTATCATATGTCATTTGATTGTGTTGGTAGATATTTATTACATATGTGGATTAATCTTCCTCCCATCGAGGCTACATCTGACTATGATCCTTACATTTATGTTGATCTACCATTGCCACATGATGTGGCATGGATGAGTGAGGTTGATACTTTATGTATTTTGTGTGTATGCTTCACCAATGATCTATTAGTTGCATACCAGTTTATTAGCAATGAGCACGAGATCCCTCTTTATGCTATATCGACACATCTTACAAAATATTTTTGTAGACAGAGGAGCCATGGTGAGGCAGCTTCATAGGGTACAAGGGGACATCAAGATATTCTTGTTGATCCTACAACCCCCACTCAACATGTTCTAATTGATCCTATAGGCCCCCTAGTACGTTCTTATTATGAGTTCAAATTTTACGCACACATGTTATATAAACTTATGTTTTACCTTGACATTATTTATTTATGATGTTTTATGTTTTATGCACATATTAACATCTTGGATCATGAAAATTATTAATATATGATGCTTTATGTTTTATGAACATTATGGATTATTATTGAAAAACTAACATTTTATGTACCTTTGGTTATGTTAAACTTTTCATTTTATTTAGATTGATATTGACTCTATTCAACATGTGAATTTGATAAATGTACTTTTGGTTTTAAAATTATGCTTTTAAGAAAAAATATTAATGGTGGTTCATAATTTCTAATGGTCTATGTTATTTAGAAATATATCATTCATATAAAAATATCTAGGTCTATGTCATTCATAAAACTTTAGGACTTTCAATATACATAGTCTATGTTATTTAGAAATTTCATAAAAGAATCTAAATTTCTTGAGACTTTTGAATGTAATGAGTTGGAAATTCAATTCCAAGTTATAAGTACATATTAGAGCTCTATATTCAAGGAGAAAAAGAGTGCACACTAAATTTTATCTTATCTTTATTTTATCGAGCTATCTTGTTGCTCAAGATAAGATTAGGTTTAGGCATCTTTGCTTTTATAAAGCAAATTATCTCTTGTAATTAATTGGTCTTTTCGAATATATCAAATTGCATGTTTTTATGCAAATCTCGCTTTTTTTTTTCTCTTGTGGAAGGTATTTTCTGGTTTGCAATCAGATTATGGGTTTCTAACATGGTATCAGAGCCTTGATTTGCAGCCCCTTCTCAGATTTCTGGAGAGATTCATTGCAGAGTTCGTTCGAGGTCCCTCAAGGGTTTTTCTCCTTGAGTATATTTATGCAGCATTTTGGATCAAATCAAGTTTTTCCATTCAATTCAGAGCATTGGAAAAGATTGAGGTTTGATGAAAGTCATTTTTTATTGGAGCCGTTTTTAGTTTTGCTTCATAAATCCAGCTTCCACTTAGTTGTAGGAAAAATGATTTCTGGGTTTTGTAGCAAGGGTCGAAATCCGATCTGGGTATCTTTCATTTTTTGATTTCTTTCACGGATCTGAAGAAAATAGCTGCACAAAAATTGTCGCGCGTCATTTTTTTCTCCTAGCTAAAGGTTTAAAAAAATTATTTTTTCATCTTCTATTTGCTGGATCAAAAAATGACTGGGTTTTATTTTTTGCTTCAAAAATTTCTGGGTTTCTGTTTTTGTCTACTCATTATAAACAGATTTTTCAAAAATCAAATTTGAAGATTTTTCATCATGGAGGCAGATGTGAACATTGGTTTGTGCATGCACTCATTTTTGTTTTCATGCACTAGGTTTGCATTTTCTCTGTAGTTTATGCATGTTTTGCATTATCTCCTTTTACAATCATTGGGTTATTGTAATAAATGAACTGAGATAAAGTTCCATTAAGGGGGGTTATTGCATCCATCTTTCATGATTGGTGACAACTCGCATGAGTTTGTCTGGTTTCCTGTTGTCTCCTTTTAGCTTCTTTCTTGCTTAGCTGGACACATCGTTGGTTTGTTTCGGTTCACACTTCACATTGGGATTTTATAGTTCTTGATCCGCATTGGTTCAGATCTTTCTCATTTGAAGGCCATGGTTTTATGGTTAATGTTTCAGAATCTTGATGGTACTCGTCCTATGGGCAGTTTTAGTTTCAGTTTGGCATTGGCTTCGAGACACAGCTTCCAGATTTGTCACCATTATGGGTCTATTCATCCTTTCATCTACTGTTGTTCACAAATTTCAGAGTTGATCCAGTATGTGAGTTTCCAGTGTTCCTTGGCATCGAGATGCGCTTCTATTGCATTTGTGATTCATTCGGTATTTTGCAAATAGGAGTATATTTCCTTGCGAATTTGGAGGGTTTGATCGTGCTTCATCGAGAGTTCTTCGGTGTTTTCTTCGCGATAATTCATCTCGAGGGAGGTTTAGCATCTCTTTGCATTTTAATACGCAAGGTACTGATGTCGGGCTTTGTTGCGAGACTCATATTTGCATAATAATCTACTTCTCCCTAAGTTGCACTTATGGGGGTGTTGGTGTAATTAATTGGGACGGGTTGAATCTTTATCATATCAAACTATCTTATTTGCTCAAGATATTAAGATTAGGTTTAGGCATCTTTGCTTTTATAAAGCAAATTATCTCTTGTAATTAATTAGTCTTTTCGAATATATCAAATTGCATGTTTTTATGCAAATCTCTACTTTTTCGTTTTTCTCTTCTGTGAAAGGTATTTTCTGGTTTGCAATCAGATTATGGGTTTCTAACATGGTTTCATTTTCCTTTTTTGCTTTTTTGATGTCGTTTTCTACCTCGGAAGTCAGATATTTCATTTTTCACTCCAGGACGCATATCTTTTGACTCGCTTATCCGATTTTCGCGATTTTTGCGGCATCGGAAAGCTGGTTTTGGCCTCTATGCAGATCTGAGGTCATTTACAGAAAATGTGTAACTTATTTTAGGCATGCATTCATTTTTGTTTCGTGCTCTAGGTTTGCATTTTCACATATGTTTCTGTAGTTTTGCATTATCTCCTTATGCAATCATTAGGTATTGTAATAAATGAACTGATATAAAGTTCCATTAAGGGGGGTTTTTGCATCCATCTTTCATGATTGGTGACAACTCGCATGAGTTTGTCTAGTTTCCTGTTGTCTCCTTCTAGCTTCTTTATTTCCTAGCTAGACACATCGTTGGTTTGTTTCAGTTCACACTTCACATTGGGATTTTATAGTTCTTGATCCGCATTGGTTCAAATCTTTCTCATTTGGAGGCCATGGTTTTATGGTTAATGTTCCAGAATCTTGATGGTACTCGTCCTATGGGCAGTTTTAGTTTCAGTTTGGCATTTGCTTCGAGACACAGCTTCCAGATTTGTCACCATTATGGGTCCATTCATCCTTTCATCTACTGTTGTTCAAAGATTCCAAAGTTGATCCAGTATGTGAGTTTCCAGTGTTCCTTGGCATCGGGTCTGTTGTTGCATTTGTGATTCCGATTGGTATTTTGCAAACAAAAGTATCTTTCCTTGCTTGCCGGATTTGGGGTTCCAATGTTGTTTCATCAGAGTTCTTCCAGTGTTTCTTCGCAGCAGTTCATCTCACTGAGGGGGGTTTCTCTCTCTTTATATTTGTACATGAGTACCTAATCAGGCATTGTTGTCAGGACTCATATTTGCATAATGTCTGCTTCTCCTAAGTTGCACTTATGGGGTGTTGGTGTAATTAATTATTAATTACACTTAGCATAGGATTTACTTAGGATTTATTTAATTCCTAGGTTATAGGAGCTTATCTTTATCTTATCAAGCTATCTTGTTGCTCAAGATAAGATTAGGTTGTTGCATATTTGCTTTTATAAAGAAAATTATCTCTTGTAATTAATGGTCTTTTCGAATATATCAAATTGCATGTTTTTATGCAAAGCTTTTGCTTTTTCGTTTTCCTCTTTTGTGGAAGGTCTATTCAGGTTTGCAATCAGATCTTGGTTTTCTAACAAAGAGAATGTGAGTCTAGAAATTCATGAAATTTGTTAAGCTATGTGAATTGCATGAAGGATAAAGATTAAATAATCACTAACTTTAAAATTAAAATTTAAAAGAGATGATAATGATCAAGATGTGAACATAAAAAATCCAACCTTGTCTTATTTTCTATAAATAAGTACAAATGTGGGTACCTTGGGGGTGAGATCGAAATTCCTACAATTGGTCATAATTCCTAAAATTGGACATAATTCTATTTCATTCCTTTCCTTGACTTGTCATCACCAAATTAAGACATTCCATCCAAGGTATATATTTCTTACTAAATATTGGCTTTCTTTCTATATTATTCAATTATATTTTACCACTAAAATATGCAATATTAGTTAACATATTCTATTATTGGTTTTGTTTGAAAGATCTCAATGTTGCAATTCACTTGAGGAGATTGATACTCAAGCTATGGGTATTGTGATTATTTTTTAAGGTTCTTCACTACATGATACATTAAATGGTAATAAATTTTCTTTATAATACATGTAATGATATTTTAATATATTTTGTATTATTGATAATTATTTCTATATTTTGTAGGTTACACCCTATGATATTATTCATGAAGGTGTTGATGAGACTAAAAAGGTGAGCTATGTAAGTAATATTAACTAACATTTAATTACTTATTTTTTACAAAATTGATATGAATGGTTAGTACCAATTTAATATTTGCACAACCACAATCTTCGAAGTTTTTGTTATCTGAGATCTTTCTACTAATACTACATCAAGCTTATTGCAAATACATTACATATTATTCTGAAAACAAACAAAACAAAATGGAGAAGAACAATGGAGATGAATCAATTATGGCATAGGGATTGAGTATTATTACTTCATTATTGTGATTTTTATGCTTATTTGTGCTTCATTGTTGGATTAGGGTCATTATTGCTTGAATTATATAGTTTTGTGGTTGCTATTATTGATTCATGCTTATTTCCCCAAATTTTACGCGATCTACATGTATCATATATAGATTTGGATTTATATATAGTGAATTATGTAATGTTCAAATTCATTATTGTTTTACCTCTAATTTTCTATCAGCATATTCCTTGAACCTCCTATGGGTGCAAGTGCTAGCTAGATAATTTCTTCACTTTGATAAACTACTAACAAATTAGTCTCCTTTCCATAAAAGATAGTTAATCTTAACACAATATCTAATAAGATAGTTTAACACACTATATATCATTTTTTAAATTATAACAAATTTTCTCACAAAATATTAACATTTATACTATCTATATCAAAACACTTTTGTTCCAAATTGTGTAAATATATATATATAGAATCACACTATATCTTTAATTCATACTCTCTACTCCAATCAACAACTAAATATACTCTTCCTTCGTAATTTTCCTAAATTAATATTTAACTAATCCATATTAATTGGTACACATAAATTAACTTGGATTAAGAGTTAGAGAAAGACTTGTTTTCCTTTACCAGTAATGCGGGTCGTGGTATTGAGTGCCCATTGGAACCCATTTTAAGCGGTTTTGTATTTGATAAAATGCACGTGACCTTTAAGTTGTTCTACGGTTCCACGGCCACCCACACCTTTCACACGGAACTCCTTGTTTCGGACATGTGCGATTTGCATTCCCGTCACGTGCGTTTTAGGTTTCAAATCAACAGTCGGGTCTTATATTTTTTCAGACTTTTTTATTCAATTAAAAGAACACCGTCCGTTCTTAACCTCGTGCTTGCTAAATTGCTGGTCCCTTAAATACCATTCGGACGCCCCTGCATTTTGCCTCGCCGATTCAGCCGATTGATTGAAATTCATCGAGCTTTGAGGAATTACTTACAGCGAGTTTATTTTGTTTTGTAAGAGATGGCTCAGCCTCGGTTGCTTACAATAGACTTTTTAGGGATTGGAAGCGAGATTGCCGGAACAGAGAATACCAGTCCTGCCATGGATTGTCACAACCAGCATATGAAGAGGCAATCAAACCAGTCATGCCTGGGGAAAATAAAACCACATATCCTGCAACAAGTTCTCTGCCAGAAATATCTGAGAAATCCGGAGCTTTCTCAAATGGAGGTTCATTCTACGGTTTCGCCTCAACACGCTTCAGGGTTTCAATTGGAAAATTCCAAGCCTCCTGTCAAACAACTAATGATTTTCTACAACGGCGAAATTAAAGTCTACCCCGATGTTTCTCCTGAAAGAGCAGAAGCTATAATGTTGCTGGCCGCGGGTAATGGAAATGTACTGCATTCCGATGAGGATTCCACCTCTGCTTCAAATCCCCTACCTTTACCGACAGGATTAAGAAAAGATGTTACAAATCCAGAAGAATTTTCAGCCGGAGCAAATCAAAACCTCTTTCATGCCAATCTTCCGATGGCGAAGAAATTATCCATCCAACGCTTTCTCCAGAAACGAAAGGACAGACTGAACAGATTGCTCCCATACATGACTTCGTCAAAATAAAGGTGCGCTATTGTTTATTTCCAAATCGGAAAACGGACGGAAAGTTGTTCTTCAATGCCCGTATTGGATGACAACGTGGCGCACTGTACTTTTTAATTTTTGAACGAACATGTGAGTTTCGTCTGACGTGGACTCCACATGTTCTCTCTGCCTAACTCCGCTGATTTCTGAAATATAATAATGTAATTGTGTGGGCCCAAGGAATTCCTGGAATTAATAAGAAAAAATGTGTTTTCTATTCAGATGGCAATGTGACAAATATGTTCAACGGTTTTTGTATTTATGAATAATACTGACTTGATTCCGAATATTGTATATTTCTTTGATATACGAATTTTTTTTGTCTTTCAGGCTTAAAAAAAAATTAATATTTGCATATAGTTTGCTAGTTAATGCAAGATTGCTGTCCCTTCTTTAAATAAGAAGATTCTCCATAAGTTCCACGATGCATTTCTACCTTCAACTTCTAATTCCCCTTAACTACCTCCTTCAATTCTAAATATTTGCATTTAAATTTATTTCGCTACCCTATTGTGCGGCCTTCTTTTCATCAACCAATCTACATTTCATATTTCTTCAAGACGGGCGGGGATGCTGTTCAGGTTTGCGTTTGCGATAGCGTAGCATGATTAAAATATATATTTGGCTTCACTATTTCACATGCCACGACCTGCTTTGATCAATGGGATTTTTTTCAATAATTTTGAATAGCTTAAAACCTCAAAGGAGACTTCCATTTATTTACTCCCTCTTTAAATATACTCTTGCAACTTATTAATTTTATTTCATTTTCAAATCTCTCCTTTCAGAAAATAGACCGCCAAGATAAAATGTACTAAGAAAAAAACTTAGGCCAAAATTGAAAGAAATAAACTAGAATTATCTTTTTGGGTGATGTTGATTACTTATTAGTTTGGGATGCTCCCGCATTAGACACATCAAATAGGAAATAGGCTCACAAAGGTGGAGTTGAGTAGTTGAACTACTCTTCCAGGTTGAACACAACCTACAACGAACTCCATCGTTGAAAAATATGCACCAAAACTATGTCTTCCTCTTCTTCTAGCATCGTGGTGGAACACATGCCACCTTCCTCCAACAACATTGCATTCTCTCCCTTCTCCCCCTTATGGACTCCTTCCTGTAGCCTAGCGAGATGCTCTATTCTCCTCTTCCCGCTGTGAGTTCAACCCTACCGGACCAACCACTCCGCAGATCACACAGCATCCTCTGCACCATTCCTGCCACATGACGTATCCGTCTACACACAATTTTGTGATTGCATCTTCTACTTCCATTTTTGTAAAAAAATGAAAATCTACATTTACCTCTTTCTTCTCCATGGTTGCAACATCCTCCTTCATTGTGACATCTCCTGCATCCTTATCAGCTGCAACTTCCCGGTACTCCATCGTTGTGACTGCATCCTCTACTGTTGAAATCACTTCTTCATTTTCTTTCATCTTCATTTCTTCTTCACGTACCTCCATAGGGGCTGCTCTCACCTCTTTTCCAACATTATTTTCTCTACTTTCCTTGCTCTTTTTCTCGCTCCCCTTTACCACTTTCCTCTCACCTTTTCCAACATTAATTTCCAATCTCTTGGTCCTTGTCTAGATCTTTCCCACTTCCTCACAGACCATCTTTCCCATTGCCTCAAACTTTTCATTTTCTACTTTCTCCCAATATTGTTCCCAAAACAATATTATCACGGGTCTCCTCATGACCCATCCCATCTTTGTCTACTACAATCTCACCTCAACTCACTTTCTTTGCATCTCCACAACTTTTTCGTCTTGTCTCTCAATTGCTCAGGACTCCTCACACACCTGCAATAATTCTCTCAAGCTTCTCGAACAACTCTACCGCTTCACACACTCTTCTCTACCTGAAGGTCCTAGTGGATCCTCTCGATGCTCAAGATCCCCTGCTCTGATACCATTTGATGTAGATGACAAAATCAACACTCACTCCTCAAACTCAAAACTTCACACAATTTCATTGCTTACAAACTTCCAATTGATTTCCCCTTAATTTGACAATTCTATTTGTCAAATTAAATCAATTTAACATCCCAGAAAATAATAGAGGTAAAATTTATCTATAACAACCAATTAAAACATACAAATTTAAAGCTAATTGGATTTGAATGCACTTCCATTCAATTGATTGATTATACATTTTGATCAATCTCAAAAAAATATACATTACAAATTGGCAATTTATATTTGTTGTGTAACTCTTCTTTGTTCTCTCACTACACAACCTCTTACTGCTCACACCCCCTTCCTTTATCTCTCTACATTTTATTGTGGTTTATTTTTTCCTTCCTCTACACAATATCTCTCTAGAATCTATTAACTTTTCCTCCTCATACTCCCTTTCACTCTCATGCATTGGTTTTAGTCATTTTCTGCTCTTAGCCAGTCGACTCCCTTGCCATAGTTCTTTTTTAGTATAATTGTTTTATTTGCAATATAAATTAAAACTACCATCTTGGATGGTGTGGCTCCCTTTAAGCCTTTATGTTGCTTCTCCTACCTCTTTTTGCAACCCCTACCACCATATATCTCTTCCTACACTTTATTTATCTAAACCTTGGCGTCACCTTACTATGTTGTGTAGTCTCGTTCTCCTCTTCACAGGCTTATCAAGTCTCATGCAACCTATTCTTTTCAATCTCCTCCTCTCTGCTTCAAAACTAAATCTGCATTTTAACTCTTTTCTCTTGCATGAGGCATGATCTCCCCCTCATGTTGGTTTCCCACCTTCTTTTCTCCCTCCGCTATACATTTTTTGCCTTTTCAACTTCTAAATCCCCCTTAATCATGCACCCCTCCTTCAGTTCTAAATATTTTGCATTTAAATTTATAATGTTCGCTACCCCTATGGTGCGGCCTTCTTTTTCCATCAATTGATCTACATTTTCATATTTCTTTAAAAAAAAGCTAATTTTCTTCCTACAGTCTTGTGTCCCTTCACTCTCTTCTCCTCATTATTTCATGGATACCAGTTTATTTAACCCCGTCCTTATAGCTTCTGCATAGTTAAAATATGTATTTGTCTTCACCATTTCATATGCCACAACCTGCTTTGGTCAATGGGATAAAAAATTTCAATAAGTTTGAATAGCTTAAAACCTTAAAGGAGAATTCCATTTATTTACTCCCTGTTTAAATATATGCTTGCAACCTATTAATTTTATTTCATTTTCAAATATCTCCTTTCAGGAAACTAACCACAAATGCAAAATGCACAAAGAACAAAACTCAAACCAAAATTGAAAGAATCAAATTGGAATATGATCTTTTTGGGTAATGTCGATTACTTATTCACTCAAAATGCTCTTGCATCATTTTCTCCCCTTGTGAGATTTAGTTGGTAGATAAAGTTCAATCATTTTTAAACTTAGATAGATTGAACAAAAACTAGATGAATGAGCATGGGAGTCCTTCCATTCTATAAATAAAAATTTCCTAACTTAGTAATGAGAATAGAAAGTTGAATCCCCCATCAACTTAAATGTGTTATTTGGTGAATATAAAAAAGAACATAATAGACTCATAAAAAAATGGCTTCCCCTTAACCAATACAAGTTCCTTGATAACCAAAGGAAATCCTTGAGGAGGAGGCAAAGTCCCTAGTCATGGATAAGTTAGAGGGATGTTTGTATGACACATATTAGGGTATGCATCAGTCCTAGGAATGGATGTAGAGCCCAAAATTTCAAAGGGGAAGAGGTATTTACAAATGGCATTTAGATATTTTGCTAAATAAATTATTTGATTAAGGAGAATGTATGACTTGTTATTTCTATCAAGACTATTGTGTGTCCTTATCTTGGTAGGAATCAAATTATCTATAGAATAGTGTCTGACTTCACCCAGTGAGATGGAGGACATGGTTCTAGTACCTTATATTATTATTGTTGTAATTTTAATGTATTCTATGGTATATACTAGATCAAACATTGTTGAATTAGTTAGATTTCTCAAAGTCATTTCATGTCTAATCTTGGATGAGTTCTTTCGAATGTAATTAATAAGGTCTTAATATATTTTTGGGGTACCTTCACTTAATCTATTTTTTAATCATGGTGATTCTGTAGGGTATTTAAATTTAATGAACATTCATATATATTTATGGATTCAAATTAGGTAGGTTAAATTAATAGTAGGAGATCCATCAATTGTCACATATTTAATTTATTCAATGGTGATATTAGTTGGATGAGAAAATGTTAGGATGTAGTCACTTTGTCCACTATAGAAGCTAAGTATATGGCAACTACTCATACTTATAAAGAAGCAATATGGCTTAAGATATTGTGTTTAAATGTTGGGCTAAGTCAAGTAGTTATTACAATTCTATGTGACAATAAAAGTTCCATATATCTACAAAAGTACCTGACTTTTCATGTTAGGACTAAGGAAATTGATGTTTAGTACCATTTTTTCATGAAATATTAGAGGATGGAAGGGTGATGCTAGATAAATTTCACACCTTACATAATATTGCAAATGCATTGACAAAGTAACTAAGCACAAATTCCAAGTAGTGTTGTCTCAACCCCTACCAATTATTTTTTATTATTGTCACTTTATTTTGTCTTATAAGGTGTTTGAAAAGTGGGATAATTTTAGGAAATGTGTCTCAACCTTACATCCTAATGTTGAGACTACAAAAAATACAATTTTTAGGCTAGCACATATAAAAACTTCATTTATGGGTAATAGATATCATTTTTCCCCTAAAAATCTATGTGTGCCATTATTAATTCCTAATAATGGGACATAGATCTCTTCAAGCTTTATTTTTTCTTAAATATCTCAATTGGCTTCTCACGTCAAAATTTATGACCTCCAAATGTTGGGACTCTCACATGAGAAATCTAAGAACATCTAGATGACACATAAAAGAGACATAAGAGAGAGTTATATTTGTTAAAAAACCCATGGCACATCATAAGGACTATGTGAATGGATAAAATGGAGCACCCAAGTTAGTGAGTGGATTATGATGAACTTATGGTATATGGAAGGAATATGATATTTTTAGGTTATGGACTCATCTTAGGATTTTGGTGTAATTTTTTTAACTAGGGGTTTGGGTGCCTTATTTTGGGTGGTTTTAGCTAATGGTTTGCTAATTAACATTTTATGGTTTCATATATTTTTTATCTTATATATTAGATACTTGAGATGAAGGTTTTGACAGTGAGTTTTGTAGGTACTATTATACTATTAAAATTACTCCATGTCTCTTATTAGTTATACTCTTGTAAAGGATTAGACTCTTGAGATATATTATAATCATTAAATACTAAATAATATACTTATTTTATGTGTACTTTGTATTTTTCTCTCAAAAATGCTTTACCCACATGAATCACAATGTTATGGTATATTGCCTTTATGTTTGTTTCCTTGTAACTTTATGATTACTTTAGATCTTTTACATAAATCTTCATATATTAGTGTAGGAAGTGCCTTTTGCACATCCTATTCCTTTCATTCACAAGCCATAAGAGTTAGTAAATATCTTAAATGGGATTTATACGTTATCCTAATAAAATTGAATGGTAGAGCATATCTAAACTAAGTTTTAATTCCACCCTAAGATAAATGTTATGTACACCTTGCACCCTAATCAAGACCTAATTAAACCATAGCCTTTCAAGAATATATTAATACCACGTAGATGAAACCTAAATGAATTCCCTACCAAGGTATCACAGATCTCATTCCTTGGTCCATAAAGAAACCAAAGAAGTCAATTGGTAAGGGGGTACTTGATTATCAACTCAAAGATGTCAAGGAATAATTTAGAGATTCTAAACCATGAGACTTGATATATCATTATTCACAATAATATATGTGAAAATATTATAATTATAAATCAATGATCAATAATTAGAAAATGGACCTAGCCAAGCTAGTTGTCCCAAATTCTTTTCCTACCCCATAAATTATGATGAGAAGACAAGGATACTCAAATACTCTAAGGGGAATGATATATTCATTATGAATATATATCTTTTCTAGAGGATGTTTAATTAAACCCACAAGCTAAATCACCCATCAAATTAAGGATACTAGTTGGTGAGTATGAAAAGAACCATAATAAATTCATAGTAACATTCATGGCTTCCTCTTCACCAATATTGGTAAGTGCTTCACTAGTTGGATTCAATCACTAAGAAGGAGATAGAACCTTGATCCTAGATAAGTTAGATAGATATTTTTAGGACACATATTCTAGTATGTATCAAGTCCTAGAAATTTATGTAGAGCCTAAAATATTAAACAGAGCACTAGTCTTTATAAATGACATTAAAATTAATTTTCCAAATAAATTATTTAATTATGTAGAATACTTGGCCTATAATTTTTGTAAAGACTACAAATTTCAAGAATGAAGGAAGACAAAATGACTTGGAGATATTCAATTTTGTGTTATATATTTGTATGTGCTACATGATTGTTGGGATGGTGGACTAATAATCAAGTATAATTGCTCAAGGATTTTTAATGACCAAATCAAACTAGTGCAAATGTGAGGTAAAAGTATAAATTTGTGTCACACTTTTGGCCAATTAAATAGTTTCTACCAAAATTATTTCAACTGAAACATACTCAGTTGAAGGTGTTTCACCTAAAATGAAGTGGCATCAACATGGAGCATATGTGGCATAAATAAATCAACTAAAACCATTAAATATAAACTTTAAAAAATGGGGGCCCAAGAATTTCGACTGATACAGAACGATGCATGTGTCTTAACCATCAAGTGTAAGATCTCATCAATTCAAATCACATCCATTTGTGTGGTGTTAATGATCAAGGGAATAAGTTTGTTGCCCTGCCTAACCAAAATTTGTAAATTTTCACTAACCCAATGCACAATCATTCAACCAACTTTGTGAAAGCTTGTGATGTTAAGAATGATGTGATGAATGTTTGATAAGATTGATGATATGAATGATGATAACAATGATGATAAGAGTGATAATGAGGATAGTCTACATGACATGGTCACTCTCATAGACGTACAACCTCATAAGGGCTAGACTACTTTGTAACCTAACATTGCTTTCACACATATTGATGCATATATACATGTGCACAATGGTCGCTTGATATAATTGAATGAATCAATAACAAGACCACAACTAGGATACTTATTGATCTCATGTGTGTAGAGAATGTGATCACCAAGGAATTCTTGTTTGTGCATGAATTTTATCAAGATTCTTATGAAAAATTGAAAGCATGGATAAAAACTAGTAATGGTTTTTCTTGCCCTATGATAGGTTCAATCACTCTTCATCTAAAAGTTGGAACAAATCAATTAGATGTCTCATTCTCCATCATCCCTTCATCAGACCAATTCCGTGTGAAGCTGGGCTACCCATGGTTACGCTCCATGAATTTTGTCATGTCGGTTATTCACAAGTGCATAAATTTCCCCTTTGAAAATGAGATATTTACAGTGCAGCATAGTTGGTTTAATCCTTTGTCTTCCCATAGGAAATTTTCATTGGATTTTTTTTGGCCTCAACCTATGGAACCTATTAAGCCTCATGAGGATTTATTCTTTAGATTATGGAACAATTTTTTCCTTCAAACATTTTTCATTTCCAGCCCTTACTTATTTTTCACTTTAGGATGGATCTACGCCAAAGGACAAAGACTGCTCTCGCATAAAGGCACGCAATGCACCACGTGGTGGCTACATGGATTTATATATATCATTTTACTTTTGGGATTGAACTGGGAGAAGTGTCTTCTTAGCGGGGATTTTCTTCAAACCCATTCTCATAAAATCTGAAATTGCTCGTCTGCTTGCCACGTCATCCATTTCATCGGGCTATCTATATCTTTCAAAGAGGGATCTTTTGGGCAGAGTTTGTCAGAAAGCGTAGCGGAGATCTTACTTTCAGGGTGGAACCTTCGAGTCAGTATCATCATTATTCATAGTTGATCGATCCAATTTTTTCCAGGTTGTGCTAAGATCTGATATACTTTTGACAGTTATCTTCGCAAAGTTTCTATGAAATCTAGAATCATTAATGAGGTAGCCCAAGACTTTATGAGAAAAGATCTCTACAATCTAATCAAGCTCTAAATCATATTGTGATCAATCAAGTGCGTACATCTAGCATTGGTTCATCTCTACTGGTTATAGTAGTGGCTCTCCCTCTTGGCTATTTAAAGGGGTTCGCAACAAAGAATAAAAAATCTTAGATAATCTTCAAAAAGAACCATCCTCTGAATCTTCCGGAAGAGGATAGTTTTGAAGAAGTTTTAATTTCTTAGGGATAGGAGGATTTTACAAAGAACTATTCACGCTTTCTGGCATGTTATTTGTTAAGACTATTAATCATATTGCCATCCAACCTCTGTTTTTCAGTTAATTTATTGCAAGAATTTAGATCTGTTAAAAAGAAATCTCTGAAATTGTGCATTTTGTGGCCTTTATCATGAATTTCTTTGTTGCTTATCATTTATGTTGAGAACACTATGTTAAATCCTTACGTAGATAGTTTGAATGATTGTTTCACATGTTATTAGCTTTTATGATTGATGTTATCTTTTGGAAACTGAATCATGTTCAATATACTCTTTAATTTTCTCTAAAAGATACATTGTTGCTCATATTATGTTATAAGAGAGGGAGAGTTTTGTAAGGATCCAAATATCCCTGTTGGTTTTTGGGGTTTCTTATTATTGTTGGACCTTAATGGATGCTTCCCACGAGAAAATTTGAAATACTGCACTATGCTTTCTCTAGCCTTTGATTCTCATTCTCTTCCCAATAATGAAGGGTTTGTGGCATATTCTATGTCCATTTCATCAGCTATAAGGAATTGATAAGCTTTTGAAATATTGTGAAGGCCTTGGCGCCTCACCATTTTTTATGTTTTTCCTTGCATTTCACTTCCCCTTTTCCCACGCACAAAAAAGAGTCAGCTTTCTTTAAAAATCCTGGGGGTCATTTAGTTAGGCGCAATTTGGTCCCCCACTCGTTGAATTTCCCATAAGGATGTTCGGAGAGGCACAAATTTTTATGATCAACAGTTCTTTTTCTGGCACGCCTAATGGGACTCAAAGTTTTTTCAAACGTTTGATTGGAAGTCAGAAATATTTCTTAAATAGGACCAAGAGGAGAGGCTGGCAATCTCATTCCTAGAGTTCAAACAAGAGCATCTTCCAAAGGCCATTTCTAGTAATCCCAGTTACCTACCTCGACAGGTCTAGGAGGAGAAAACTTACAATTTTTGTATCACCTATAAGAAGCAACAGGGTAAGAAGTGTTAGCCCACAATCTAGAGCTTTATCTACTCCACCAGGAGGTCAAACCTTTCAAATCAGAATACCCGTCTACCCTATCCATAGGAATCTGTTTATAATGGCTCACATAGTTGCTTCCTCTCCTCAAACTTTTGTAACCTGGGATAGCGGTAGCCCGCTACAACCACCTACGCCCCCAGATGTATGGCCTGCCATACATGTGAATCTCAAAGGCTATCCCAAAGTTTTCGGGAGGAGGATTTTAAGACCCTTCCAGATCATCTCCAAGATAGAAAAGGTATACAGAGTACATAACATCACAGAAGAGAATGTAGCCCTCAAGTTACTGGTTGCATCTTTCAAAGGAAAGGCTCAGGACTGGTGCAAGTCCTTGACTTTTGATTCTATCTGCTCTTGTGATCAACTTGGCGAGAAGTTGTTCGAGCATTTCTCAAAGAAAGGAGATCACTCCTCTTTGTTGCAGCAATTAATCACTATCAAGAGGGCCTCACAAGAGAGCCATGGCAAAATGATTACAACACCAAGTTCCAAAAAACTTGAGGAGGTTCTGTGATAGGCAAGCCTCCAAAATTATGCGTTCATGTTTTATCTAAAGGCTTTCAATTCATACATCACAGTCATGATACAATCTATGGGAGGAGATACCTTGCCTGATGCGTACGATTTGGTTGTGCACGCAGAAAATAGTCTAATCGACATTGAGAAGCTTCCGCCATGACCATTGATTCCCATGTTCAAAGAAATCTCTTGTGGCCCCTAGGAAGAAGCAACTCCTAGCACCTCCGCTCCACAAATGAGCATGTCGGCTGCACCACCATCTATGTATGTATACCCAGGAGGACAACCCAACACATCAAGCTCTTCTTCATTAGCAATAGATGTAATGATATGAAAAACCTCATGCAAAACTTTTTGAACAAGCTAGTCCTCATCTGATGACAACAAGAAGCACCTTTGAAGCCTCCCACACAAACCTATCAAGGAGGAAGGAAATCTTATCAATAGAATTCATATCAAGGAGCTCCAAAGAAAGGAAATCAACAACCAACACCTACAAATTAGATAGTCCCAGTCACCATGCTGCTTTAGACTATCAGGAATAGTTCGAGCAAGGATTTGGTCCCATTCCAGAACAACCTAGCGGAAGATGAGAACACATGGTGCTTCCCATGTAATGATAGCCATATGCCCCAAAATTTTTCAAGGGGAAACCTTCAACAGAAGATAGCAGAGCAAAGAGGCCAAGGCATGTTTTCAAACACGAAAGAATATCAATCTCGTACAATGGAAAATTTCTGCTTTAGGGCACAATTACAAGGGATGTCCTTAGAGCAAGAGTTAGATTTCTCACCAAACCAAGCACTTTTTTCTTGGATGGAGGAAGAATATGTTGTATTTACAAATGATATTCGGCAGTAGTTCCTACCACAATCTGGAGTTGGACTACTTACCAGAAGTCTAAAGAGCTCATTGGAGGGAATACATGTATGGGCTGCAGCAACCAACCAAAAGTGGAGCAAGCCTCATAGATCCGATACTCGGTAGTCAAAAGCTCCAGCGGCTTGCTAGAGAAAAGATGGAAAAGCACTAAAGCCCATCCCACATTGGATCGACCTCTTTTCTCATGTAAAGACAGAAGCACATCCACTGGTAATTAAATAATACTATGGACAAAGCATGGGGTGAAGATAAAGATCCTATTTGAATCCTTACACCCTGAATATATAGCCAACAACACAGTTCTATACTTTGAAGCAACGCATACCTCCTCAAAAAAGGAGACGTATTGCATAGAAATGTTAGATGAAGAGGACACAAGTGATCGGACCCTTGAAGAGGAGGTCCTACTCAATTATTTTATTGATTTTGACTTGTTCGGGAACTTCCCTGCTACCAAGTTAGGCACCTATGTGATCTTCAATGATAAACAAGTCTTCCCAAAATTGGTAAAGGAGCGGGAAGAACCCAGCGGACCGGGCGACAACAATCTATGGACATTATATTTGGATGGTGCTAAATGCAAAATCAGTTTCAACGTAGGCATCCAACTGGTATCTCTGACTATATCAAAGACCCTCAAGGCTTTCCGCTTCTACTTCCCATGCTCGAATAATGATGGAGAGTATGAGGCTTTGGTCCATGGTTTGATTCTCACAGAGCGAATGGGTGTGAATAGAGTACAAGTGTTCAGAGATTCAGAGTTGGTCATAAGCCAAGTCTATGGACAAGAAATCGCAAAAAATATAAGAATGAAGTCTTACAGACATAGAATATGGGATTTGATCGAGAAATTTGAAGCTTTTAACATATAGGTTAACCCACAATCCTAGAATGTTGTCGCAGATCGGATGGCTTTGATTGGCTCATAGTTTGAGTCAACCCCTGAATCAACAAGAAAAAAAAATGCAGTATACACCATTTTCCAACCATCAATTCCTAACAATGATCAAAATTGGCATGTTTTTTAGGACGACATTCAGATTGTCGCTTTTTTACAAAATTCAGGGAAAGATTTCGATCATTCACAGTTTAAAGGTAGAGGGGCTATGGAAGGACAAGTGATCCAATTAAAAAGCAATAAGCTCCTGAGAGGCTTGATTTCTCTCAAAAAATTCTTCAATTGTGAAGATGTGAGAAATAGAAAACAAAGATTCACTATAGATCTTTGGAGATTATGAGGTCCTCGATGTGGGAACAATAGTAAGTTAAAAGTGAAAGAGACATCTGTTGGCCCATAGTTGTTGTTGCACCAAAAGATCGACTTGTTAATGCTCATTACAACTACTAGAGTTAAGCGATCCGTAGGACAGTCCGGCATCACCAGTCCCCAGGGGAGCAGCGACCATTTGCCAACAAACTCCCCCTCGGCGTACGAGGAAGTTCCGAACCTACTTTTGCTTGTGGCTCTGATACCAATTGTTGGCCCATAATTGTCGTTGCACCAAAAGATCGACCTGTTAATGCCCGATACAACTGCCAAAGTTAACAGATCCATGAGAGGCGGTTAGTCCATGTCACGAATCCCGAAGGGAGTGATGACCATCTACCAACACATCCCATAGGTAGACAAGGAAAGACTGAAAGGCCTATGTGCTAAATCGATGAAGTAAGTAGCCTAGACTTATGACAATCTCAAAGGATATGATATGGGCATCATTCATCCCACATTATTGACTTGGCCAAAGGCTCAAAGCCCATCTGACAGAAACAAAGGTCGATGAATCCAAAGATCGATGCATTGATGGCACAAGAGCTTACCAAATTAATCGAATCGAGAATAATATACCTGATCAAACATTCTACCTGGGTATCCAACCTTATACTAGTGCAGAAAAAGAATGGCAATATTCAGCTATGTGTAGATTTTAGGGACTTGAACGAGGCCTCATTAAGATATCACTACCCTTTTCCCTCTATGGAGAAAATTCTACAGATCGTGGTTGGACCAGAAATGTTCTCATTGCTTGACGGTTTTTGGGGATATAACTAGGTCTATGTGAAGGAAGAAGACCAATAAAAAATAATGTTCACCAGCAAATGGGGAATGTTTGCATATGAAAAAATTCCCTTTGCACTTTCCAATGTAGGTGCCACTTTTCAACAAGCAATGGATATCGCTTTTAAAGGATTGATCAACCAGATCATCCTAATGTATCTAGACTACCTGAGTGTTTTTTCCAAATCAAAAGATGTTAATTTTGATCATATGTAAAAGGTCTTCCAAAAGTTTCAACAGTTTGGGATTTCCCTAAATCCAAAGAAATGTGTCTTCGGAATACCACAAGGCAAGCTACTGGTTTTTGTGGTATCGAAAGAAGGAATAGACATAGACCTCGAAAGGGTGAAGGATATAATAGAGCTACTACTGCCAGTCAACCAGAATGGGCTACAGTCCTTTCTACGAAAGATCAATTTCATCAATTGGTTCATCTTGGACTTTGTGGGCATCGTGAAACCTATCACGCTGATGTTAAAGAATAATTTAGTGTTTAAATGGACTCTCGAAGGCAAGCTTGCTTTTGAGAAAATAAAGGCAGCCATCTCCACAGCCCTGGTGTTAGCTAACCTGAACTTCTCCAAGGATTTCTTACTCTACGTCTAAAACAACCAACACAACATAGCTTCGGTACTCACTCAGAAGGATCAAGAGGGAAGCGGATAACATCCCATCGCATTCCACTCTAGGACTCTCAAAGGATATGAAACCAGGTACAATTTTGTTGAAAAAAAATCCTTTGCTATTGTTAAAATCCTCAAGAAATTTTGACACTTGGTATCGTCCAACAGAATCACCATCATCATCGCCCATCCCAGTGTTCAGGAATACATCACCAAAGGTGAGATAACCGAAAAGAGGGCCAACTGGATCATTAAGATCCTAAAATATGATGTAGACATCCTACTAACCAAGATGGTTCAAGGGATGAGTCTTTGTGAATACCTTGCATGGGTGAGCTCCAAGCAAAAGAGGAATGTAGACCAGTCTATACAAATCCAATTTGGTTGCGACAAGTCATAGGTGGCTAATTAGACATGATTTTGTGCAAACTAGGAAATACCGACCAGCATTCCACCTCACAAAAGATGCTACTACCAACTACAAGACACCAGGTATGTACTAATTGAGGGTATTTTATTTAAAATAAATTATGACGATGTTCTTCTCCATTGCTTAGATAAGCCACAAGAAAAAAGAGTTTTCGATGAATTCCACAATAGTCTCGAGGGCAGACACTTCTCCACAAAGACCATTGCTTTAAAGATAATGCGAGCAATATATACTGGCCTTCCATGTTCTTCGAGACACATCATCTGGTGTGGAAGTGTACTCAGTTCCAATATTTCATTGGCCAGCGGAAGAACTCTGCCATGCCATTAAGCTCGATCATGACTGAGGAACCCTTTGCACAATGGGGTTTATATTTTGTTGGGATGATCAGTCCCATCTCTAGCATAGGCCATAAGTGGATACTCACAGCGATCAATTATTTCACAAGATGGACAGAGGCTGTTTCCTTGAGGAATGCTATAGAAATAGAAATTGTTAATTTTCTTGAGGAGTTAGTGGCAAGGTTTGTCTTTCCTAAAACCATCATATCTGATAATGCACGATCCTTTGTAGGCTTTGGGATGTTAGACTTCACTCTCAAGCATGGGATCTACCTCAAGACTTCGTCCAATTATTACCCACAAAGAAACGGGTTAGCAAAGTCAATCAACAAGAACTTAATTAGGTTAATAAAGTGCATCAAGTCTGAACACCAGAAGGAATGGCACAAGCATCTATGAGCTACTTTATGATCCAACAAAATTACACCTAAGAATATCCTAAAGGCCTCCCCTTATGAATTAGTGTGTGGGAAGGAGGTGATTTTACCCATTTCCATAAAAAATTTGGCATTAAAACTGTTGAAAGCCTTGGAAGTCGAGGAAAGCAGCAGAATGGAAGTGAGATTGGCAGAACTTATGAGCCTCGAGGAAAAAAGAGAAAATGTGTATGACGCCATGATTAGGCACCAGCAGATAATTAAATGATAGTTTGATAAAAGGGCCTCCAACCCAAATTTTTGGGAGGGAAGTCTTCTGCTAAAGTATGATGAACGCGCTGCAAAACCAGGGCAGCATGCTAAATTTGACTCACTGTGGAGGGGTCCTTTTCGAATTCATACATGTAGGGAAAAAAATGCGTATCAGTTGGAGGATATGGATGGAAATGTTTTGGATAATCTATAAATGATATTCATCTAAAATTATTCCATTAAAGTACACATAAGTTCATTAAAGTTTTATAGTTATACATACCATATGTAAAATTTTGTAAAATATGTTATTTTTGTGAATAAAGACATGAGAGACACAAGAATAGTAGAAAATATTATATTTTTGTATTCATTGGAAATATTTACAATATAATATGAATATTGAGCCTGAGGCTCCGAGAGAAGTTTGAAGCCTTCTTGTTCAAACCCAAAAAGAGATACATTTCAAAAAGCAAAAAGGAGGTGACACAAAAATGGCAGTATGAATTAAAACCTCCATCCGTTGCAAACAATCAAAATGTTGCTTCTTCAAGTTTTCTTCAACAAGGTAGTAAGGGGTTAATAGCACATAGCATAGCACACGCGGGCACAACACGACATGACATGGACCTCAATCCTCGGCACCACGACTATACACCAAGAACTCTAAATGATTCTTCCAATCGAGCCTAGGAATGCGCTCCACTTTATATTCCCTTAGCAAAAGGGAGGCCATGGGTCGGGACAGTGAGTGATGCCTCTCCAATTCTTTAGTGTGGAACTTTGTGAGAAATGGTAACCAGGGCACCACTTCCCCAAAGTCAACATGCCTGCGAATATTCATGGCGGTCATAATACCGCCACCACAGACAACTACTTGCATAATCTTGCCAAGCCCGTCTAAGTATGCTAAATCAAACATAGTATGGCACAGTTCAATAATCTAGGGCTTGGAAATGTCTAAATCTAGTAAGGAAGCTACGAACCGAGAGATAACAATGGAGTTACACCGTGGCTGGTTCTCATCCTTCACATAATCTTTCCCAAGCACCCATTTGAATGTCATGATGATGAGATGATCATTCTTCCCTACCAGGTGTTTAATTCTATCACTGTCGACTTCGCCTATGAAGGATTTCTATAGCTTTCAACTTAAGAGCCGAATTGGGGTACCTAGGCCAGACATAATGGTAGGAAGCAAGGTTACAGACTAGCAGAACAGAAAACATAGTGGGAGAAGCTTACTAACTCAAATGATAATTCAGTGAGTTTTTCACTAAGGTGGTATCACTATTTATAGAAAAATGTGTGTCAGAGAGCTTGATGAATGGAAATCCTATCTCTCGTTATTCAACAACGGAAAACATATTAATGTGCATAGAGGTAAAGTAAAATCATACAAAGGATCTAAAACTAAGCTTTGAGAAATTAGCTCGGGCGTTGGGAGTAAATGCTCATATGTACCAATTGTCGCCATGTGTCCATCATCATCAATGCTAGCTTTCTTGCTTATGCGAAAAGGAATTTCTTAAAGGGCTAAACTCTACCAAATTAAATGTAAATTTATTTTCAAGGTACCTTTCAATCGCTCAAAGCATGCTTTCCATTGCTAAAGGCATGCTTCCCATCACTTGAAGCTTAATTGTAAAAAGAGTGGTGGAAGGAATGTACTAATTACATTCTCACAATACAGTTGGAATTCTCGAGGGATACGAATCCCACTCCACATGTATCACCTTGCTAGAATCACTTAGAAAGCTAGTGGTAACAACAATTCCTTATGTCAAGTACATGCGAAAATTAAATGCACCCAAAAAAACATTTTTTTTTCTAAGTATTGAAAACCTCAAGCAACTGCTACTCTAAAGAAGTTGTCTACAAATCCTTCCAAGAACACAACAATGGTGAAGGCATCATCTTCTAGTTGAAAAGCTAGAGCCTCATCTACCAAACCAAGCTACACCAACATCTTTGGAAATGATTCACATG